>RJWT010008875.1:0-25742 GCA_004365215.1 Cuniculus paca | reverse complement strand
CACACACACACATGTGTTCAGGTATTCTGAATACACACACAGGTAGAGGTAGTCAGGTATTCTGGATCAGGATGAGAGTTGCAGAAGCAGAAACTTCAACAAATGGCTTGCATAGATCACCAGGCCTGAATTTATTAGCATTTTCATCTCAAGAAGCTCTTCCCTTTGCTCTCCAGTGTCCTCACATCATCATCCCAGCAACACCATGTTAAAAGCCTCCTCACACTGAAGCCCCGTCAGCTGTGAAGGACACTTAGAAAACCATAGAGGGACAAGAGTTCCTTTATAAACTGCTGTTGCATCAGAAGAAAAGCTGAGGCAGGCATATAGTACTTTATTTTACACACCACAAACAGACAAACAAGTCTCAGATTTGGAATCCGGAGTTAAGAAAAGTATTGGTCCCACTGGGCTTTGAGAACAGGCAATGCTTTTTCATATTTCTTCTCTGCTACCATTATTTACATAACAAATCGCTGTGAAATGCAATCATGTCAGATGTTGGAAATAAACTCTTTGGGGTATAGCTATTTTTAAACAATCCATAGTTATAGGGCTGCTTTAAAAACATGCAAAGCCTGAGTTTGTGTTTCAAATCATAAGTGGTTGCAGGAACTCTGTATTGTTAGGCTGGTACTGACCCACAGAACAGAAAAGCTTTTTCAACAGAGCCTGCAATCCCTCAGGCATGGTGATGTTTAAAAGAGTTGCAAAAATTCAAATTGGCCGTGGATTGGAGTCCTGCATTTCTAGGTAGGTACATGGACATCTTTGATTTCATTTTCTTCCAACTTCCATTTTGCAGAGCATTAAACTGCTCTTGCAAATATTTACAATGCTTTCCCCACCAGAAGATTTTATTTATGACACTGAGAACAAGCATTCCTTCCCCACCGTCATTCTTCACCCCCAGGGAATTAGAAGTTAGTCAAAAGAACGCTACATTCTTTGAGATTATTTGCATGAGTGGATTATATGCGTCACTCTGAGAGAGATTATGTTCTATTGGTCCAAGCTTATTGCTCCCACAAAAAGACTTTGCCTTCACCTTAGTGAGTTTCATTATTGTGCCCCTGACCTGTGCCACCTCCACTCACACACATGCGTGCACCCCTCACCCTCCACTCTTCCCCTCCAGCCTCAATTAGGCTATTGCTCCTTGAGCCTAGCTTACCAGCTCTACTTCTCTTTTTCTAGCCATGAAATACATACTTTTAAGAATGTATCAAGTCCAACTTTCCCTATGTAAACTTTCCAAGTAGCTATAATATTTGTAAGGTATAATTAAGAGTAATAAAAATAATAATAACTGGCATTTATTTAACACTCTGAGCCAGATTTGAGGGAAGCACTGTTGTCTCTCTTTTATATATGATAAAATTGAACTCAGATAGGTTGGAGCTATTTGATGTAGGAGGTCCACACTGAGGACAAGTGAAGAATTTGATGTGGGATTCTGGTCGCTTGGTTGAGAGTGGTTTACTGAGTGAAGGGAGGTGATAGAGGTGAGGTGTATTTAGATGGTACACCCTAGTAGACTTCGTGCTGAATCGGATTCTGCCTGATCTGGAAAGTCCCAGTTTAGGTCTTCTTTGCATGTTGTGTGCACTACCTGGAACACATCCTGGCCCCTTGCTGCTGCTGCCCCGAAGTTAATGCCCACCTTACCTCACATCTGCTTATGTGATTCCTCCTCAGAGAGCTAGGGCTTTCCTTAGGTATACTCTTATGAAAATTAGTTTCCCTCTGTTATTACTAATGTGAGCATTACTCTTTCTCTCACCTTTGTGGCATTTCTTTCATTTGTTAAGTATGTGACAAATAAGGTAACTAATAATAAAAGGTAGCTATCTGTTTCACTCACTTTAGTATCCACTCTGGTTGGCCTGCAGTATGTACTCAGTAAATACAGGGAGCCTTTATCCAGAAAAGAGAAAGGAAAATTTAAAGAAATCATTTAGATCACAGATGGAATGAAATTCCAACAGAAATGGAAATTTATATGGAGCTGAAGGCAAGATTTCAAAAGGAAAATCAAACTATTCCTACCACTATCTAATCAAAAGAACAAGGCCAACATTATGATCTATGGAAAAAAATCAACAAAGTAATGAAAAATGGAAGACCATAATCACAAGTAAGTACCCCCTACAATGAATGCTCAGTCATGGTGATTTAAAAATAAAATCTGTAACTGTCAATTTCTAGTCAGAAACAAAGATTACAGGATTTTAATGTATTATCATTTGTTAGATGATCAGTTTTAATAACTTTATCTAAAAATATTTATTTCTTTTCAATCTTTTGCCTTATGATTTCCTAAAATAACAGAAAGCCATGTAGGATACTTTATCAAATACAGAGAAGTGAATTTCTCTTCACCTGACCACGTGCTTTTTGAAATAAAGAAGGCATTAAAAAGAGTTGTAGATAAAAGAAATCCTTCTTTATTTCTCCTTTTGTTTATTTCTTCTTTTAGTAAGCATGAGATCTCTAAGAACAGAATTTCTGTTCAATACTTTCTAACTGCCACATGGAAAATTAAGGCTAATTGTCCCCCTTATTTCTTTGTGGGTATTTTTCTAAATCCCTTCTTCCTTCCCACCATAAAGTTCTGAGACCTTGGGGAGTTGTATCTAGATGTGGAGCGTTGTTTTATATGCCAGAAGCAGATAGTTGTAACTATTTTCATCACTCACAGATCTTAGCCTTCAAACAGATGAAAGAGTGATTTATACCTATTGGCAAGGGTCTGAGAGTTCTTATTGCATTAGTAAGCTGAGACAATAGGTTCAGTCCATAATGACTTCAAATAAGACATCTTGGAATTTGATTGCATATATATGTATATGTATATTGATTCAATATGGTCATGTAATGTAGGTGCTGAGGACCAATTCCAGGAAACTGCCTTCCAAGGGAGGGATGAGCTGCTCATTTAATTCCCAATAGTCTGTCCTAGCATCTATAACTGGAGTGCTTTATATAATTAAAGTATAAATCAAAGGAAATGTTTTACTCTTAGAAAACTACCCCCCCATGCCCCCATCCTAGGACCATGCTGATCACCAGCTACAGACATTAGCAGCAGACAAGTAGAAGATAACTTCTTAGTCCTCCTGGGTGCATACTTCTGAAGAACTGTAAGGTTGATAGAACTTTTGCCTGAGTATCTGTCTTCAACTTCATGGGAAAATAAGATTAGCCTCATGAATTTTTGCATAGGCTTAGACTAGATGTTGCATAACAGATTTTTGTTATTGGATATTTGACTAATTGTATCAGTATTCAATTAAAATAGACCTTGAAGAGACAGCGTTTCTTTATTTGTTAATATCCTGCTTGCTTAAGCTCATCTTAAAATAAAAACTGAAAACTTCGATTAGAATGAATAAACATTCTTCAGATTAATTTTGACTTTACAAATTAAGAGCAATCCTTTTCTAATAATTTAAATTAAATAGCCAATGATCATAAAATAATGGTTAACAACAATCAGATTCATTTTACCAATTTTAAATTGTTTTCCTTTATCTTAAAGAATATACCTTTCCTAATCAAATGTAAACTTTATCTCAGTGTCACAGAGTGGCATTGGAAACCTTTCCAAAATTAAAAGTAAAGCTTTATCTTTTTTAGCAAAAGGAGAAAATTATTCTTTAGAGTTTATTGGAAATAAGCAGAAAATAAAAATTAAAAATTTTACACAAGTTCATTAAGTTTCATACTTTAAAAACTAAGATAGCCTTATATAAAACTATTTCTGCTATATTTATGCATCAACAAATCATATTTTTATTTCAATTATTTCTTAAAAGGACTAGCAAGTTCCTTTCAAACAGTTTTAAAACCATGAAGCTCCTTTTAACTCCAGAGAGAATGAAATCCCCCATCACGCAAATTAAAATATGAAACATATTTGCAAGTCTATAATCACTTAAATATTACTAAATATATATATATAAAGGGACTTTATCATCTTTTCATTTTGCATTACAAACATGAGTCCTCTATTGTTGTATAAGCAATATAATTGCATGAAAGTCAGAAGTTTACCTAAAGCCCAATTAAACAGTAATGAGTATGGAATGGAAATCAAGAGGTGTTTTATAGGAAGAAAAAGCCCCAAAATCTCTTAAGAAGCAAGAGTGCCCTCCCAGCTTAGTTTTGAATGGGCACCATCCTCCGTCATCCTGGTGTGTCTGGGACCCAGTGATTTGGTGTAGGAGTCCTCTCCTGCTTCTCGTTTGCAGCCTGCTGGGAGGTGGGAGGAACATAATTCTATGCCCTTACTATTAGTACCTATCTATAGCGATACCTATGGATGTAATTACTTTTAACTGATATAGATTATTCCACTACACATAAAAATCATGTGTTTCTTTAACCATATACCTCTTTTCCTTTGTTGGCTGTTGGCTATGTACTGTATTAGCTGACACAAATCAAGGCATTTTAGGAGAGAGTATGAGCCTAATCTAGATCTAATTCCTCCTTTCTGTCTGAGAGTTTTGATAATAGTTTAACCACAAATATTTCTTTCATTCTCTGAAGATATGGGTAGCCTAGGTTTTGAGTCATCCTCTGCAAAGTATAATAGAAGCTATGCAGGACTGTTATCCAAATTGCTAGATCTTATAGCCATACTAAACTCCATTCACTGTTAGGAAAACCAAGGGAAGCAAAATACTAAATCAAAAAGAATTTTAAAATCACTCATTTAGTTACTTTGTTCATTTTTAAATAATTGACTCTTTTCTTGGATATGTATATATAGGTTCATATATGTGTATATAACTTGAAATTATTTCTTGTAGCCACCCCTGTACTCATTAGCTATCCTCCCTCTTTCTTCTTTCTTTCCCCCACACTCTTCCCAGGTTCTCGTAACCACTGTTCTATTCTCTATCTCTTTGGAGAACATGCAGTATTTCTGTGCCTACCTTAAAGAAATTGCTTCTTAAATTGGCTCCATTATCTTAGAAAATAGAATCTCCCTTTGTATAACTTTCAATGATCAGAATTTTTCAAAGTAAGAAATCTCAATTCTCTTAAAGATAGTAAAAGTATAATAAAAGAATACTGGCTTTATTAAACTGCCTTTATAATTCTATGTCCTTACTATTAATATCTATCTATGGTGTTACCTATGGATTTAACTACTTTTAACTGATATAGTTTATTCCACTACACATAAAAATCATGTGTTTCTTCTTTTCCTTTCTGTTCCTAAGTCAGTCATATTTTCTGGAACTCTACTATAAACGATCACCAATCTGTATATCTTTTTCTTTTTCATTGAGATGTTGGAAAGTTTAACAAGATAATGTGAAATGACTAGAACATTCTCCTTAGGAAGCAGTATTAACATTAAAACTAATACCACTTTCTTATACATTATGTTTTCTATCTAGAAGTAAAAGAGCCCTCAAACATTCTTTTAATTTAAATTATGCTGTAGTGATAATCCATATGTGAAAGCAGTAGGATTGTAAATTAAATGAGGTTAACTAAACCTTAATGCCCAAACTCAACCCAAAATAATGTCACTAAAACCCGAAGACAGTAATTTTGCTGCTCATAAATGATAGTTGGAGTTGGCAAGTAGCCAAGATCCAGAGTTCTCCGGAGTCCCTACTTGGTCAATAACGCTATTTGGGCTATAATTTTCCATCTTTCTTCTTGGAAAGATTGACTGGAGGCCACTTAGTAAAATCAACTTGGAAATGAGATTTCTGTTTCACACCATCTATTCATGAAAGAGAGCTATAAAAATAAACATATACCCAGGATCTAATGGAGACATGGCAACAGGCCTAAGGACATGCCATCCCTTCAGCTTCCCTTTTAATTCGCTCTTAGTTTTATTTTGTTTCTGGACAGAACTAATGCATCGGTTTTGGGCAAGTGTTTTTGTGTTCTAAGCTTGTTTATCAAGAGATTAGTTGAAGAAGATAAGAGTGAGTAACTTTGGAAAGAGTTAGCATTGGAAAAACTATACCAGCTAAAAGTAATTAGATCCAGTGTGCTGCAGGCATATTTTTATCACAATTATTCTGGGTCGTATCACCCACTATTGTAATAGAAGGTAACTCCTATATAAAACTTCCAAAGTAAATGCATAGTTGAGTATGACTTAAACATGGAGCAAAACCTTAGAGTTAAAAAGCAAGTCTGAACTTGACAGTGAGTTCAAAAGAACATCAAGAGGGACTACCCTTGTTTCTTCCATTGCTTCCCTGATTTCTCCTTAATCTGGCCTGTGTTTACCTGGGACCCAGTGATTCTAGTATTGCTTTCCTTTCATTAAACCTGCCAGGTAGGTCTGACAATATCAACCTTTCCTTTCATTTTCTAAGCGTACTTGCTAGATCTATTTCTTTTCTTGATTTTTTTTCTTAAAACTCAAGGAAACACTAGGAAACTCAACTTAATGTTTTTCAATGTCTTCACCATTGGTGGATGTAATGGTTGATACACTGTGTCAACTTGAGAAATTTACAAGTTTAAGTGACTCAGCAGTGGGCCAGGGTCCTTACTTTGTAAACATCCTCATCCTGTGCAAGAGGAGGGCACAGAGATAGTGTGAGTGCTATACCCACCCTTGGGGGTGGTAATCTGCATATAATATAAAGGAGAAAAAGAGACATTCTCCCCTCTTTTTGCTCTGGCTGCTTTTGCTGTCTTATGCCGCCTTGAAGTGTTGCCCCTGTGCTATGCCACCCTGCTTTGGAGCCAGCTGATTACCGATTGAAACCTTCATCAACTATGAGCTAAATAAATGTTTCCTTCCTTAATTTTGGATGTGGGATATTTTATCCCATCAACCAGAGAAAAGTAACTAAGTGTATAACACCTCCAACCACAGTAAGCTGAACCCGTAGGGAGGCTTCACTCTCCATAGAAAGATGCTTATCTGGTGACTTCAGAGCACTTGACTCTGATGGTAAGTGTATTTGTCCTTGGAAGAGAAGTATTCATTAGGTCTCTTGTTGTATGAGAGAAGTGATGTTCTGACACTTTCTCCAGGGACCACATGCCACGTTAGTGATGGATTTAGACACTCCTGGTGAGAGTCAGCTCCCTTGACACTTTGTTTAAAGTATTTCTGACTTCTAATTCAAACTTGTTTCCATTCAGGTTTTCCTATTTGGGCAGGCCTTATCCATGCTTTGCTTGACCTCTGATTATTAGCATTGTTGACATTTTACTTTTGTTTTCATTTTCAACTTTTATCACTACTTAACAACATCTTCAAAGCTGACTTTATATTTTATATCTAATACAATTTGAAAAAAAAGATAACTGAGAACCTAATCCTAACATCTCTTCTTTATGGACAGACCACAGTAAGTCAGATATTTTCCCATAAAAAGGCAAAAGCCACTTCTCTGGTTTAAAAAATCTCAGAACTTCATTAAGAGAGCTCAGTCCTTGACAAATGACTATACAGCACAGCAGATTACAGTGCATAAAATACTAGAGAACACTTAGCATCTCATTTTTGATAGGCTATGGAGTGTCAAGTTAGTGCTGGACACAGTTTATATAGTCATGAACAAAACAGATAGCATTATTAGCATGAGAAAGAGACTAAAACAAAGCAAATAAGTAACCTATGGTATAATTGCAGTTTGCACTGTTGATATTTAGACATTCAGCCTTGGAAGTACCCAGTAATAGGAAGCATTTAAAGAGTAACACCCAAACAGAAGGAACATCTTCAGTGGTAGCCCTGAGGTGGGTAAGAGATTGGTGCTCTGAGAGACTAAAATGGGCTAATGCAACGAGAACCAGAGACACACATGCAGGGCCCTGATTGTCTTGAGAACCAATGGAGATTTCATTCAACATTCAATGAGAAACCTTAAAAGAATTGATAAAAGGAATGTAATATCAATGCATGTATATTTTAAAAGATCATTCTGGTTGCAGTGTAGCAGATAAATGGGAGGGGGCAAGAGTAGATAGAAGGAAATTATTGAAGTAACTCAGGTGACACACAAGTGCTTTCCACTTAGGTAAAGGAAATTGTGATGGAGAAGTAATAATGAATTTAGGATATGTTTTTGAAGTAGAAGAGTCAGAAACATGAATTTAAAGATAGGAGTTAAAGTGAAAGGAAGAACCAAAACTAATTCCCAGGTTTTATCACGTTAGTGAATGCCGATGTTATTCACTGCAGTGAGGATGACCATGAAAGGAGCAGGTTCCCCTGATGGTGCAGGATGTGGAGAATAAGGTGAATTCCTGGAATTCATGTCAAGGGGTCAAGGAGTACAACAGAAATGCGAATCTGATGTAGAACATGTAGTTTGGAGTTAAAGAGGCAGATCTGAGATTTATGAAAAATGGTAGCTGTATGTATTGCTTATTATATAAAGATAAAAGAGATAAAGAGTTAAGAAGGAATGTTGGGGGCTGTATATATTTACAGTACAAGAGAAAGAAAAGCCAGTGAAGGTTGCTAGAGAAAGCGAGCAGAATAGTTGAGATAATCAAATATTGAATATGGGCCTATCCAAATTGCTGCTGCTAAGTATTTTTTCATGATAATAAAGATATTTTCTGAAAATTTTTGATAAACTATAGAGCAGTACCATGAATGAGGCTTGACTTTATATGTGGAGATTCTTACAAGTGAGCTAATATTTTAAAATTTGTATTAATCTTTGTCTTATATGAAGGGAATTTTGTTTTTTAACCACTTAAAAAAATTCTTCGGTATAATCCGTCAAATTTGTTTAAGGATTTATGCTCTTGATGCCTGATATGTTAGCATGAAGTGAACTATGTAAGACCCTGAGCCTCTCCCAACCACGGGTGAACTTCAGATGCTGTTTAGGGGCACCTGTGTGAAGGAAATGGGACCTGTCTCTTCCAAATGGTGTTCACATTTATTTAATAATATGATTGATAATAAAATGGCCAAGGACTTTTTACAATGCCTTCCTTGCCCACTCCTGCTCTTACTCTTAGCCCCAGTCCTCCCAGTGTGGTATCTGTTGGTGGCAGCATGTGCTACCATCTCCAAGTTCTTGTGCAAACTGTGTGTGGCTTCCAGCACTTAAACGAAATCTTATTTATTCACAGATGCCATTTTATAGAACTGTAAAAAGGGAGGCACATGGCTTTTGACAGGGGCACACAACTCCAACATGGCCTTCCACTATTTTTGGAATAAGTGCTTACAACTCCAGGTTCTGGGCCTTCTCCCTTATAAATTAAGAGACATGTATCCTGTGAGTGCAATTTTTGAATTGGAAAATTACCCATAGAGCATTGTATAGCATCTGTGTAACTAAACCACCAGTGTGAGTTGGAGTAGTGTGCTTTGTGGGCTTTGTTTCCAAATAGCACCTTTAAAACAAGTATTTTTAAATAGATAATAATTATACCAGTGCATCATTATTTATAATAATGATAGTAAAATTACTATTTTGGCATTTTATTTGGTTTTGAGATCTAAAAAAATGTTCAAAGCACACATGAATTGTCTTATTGTCATAGAATCTATGAGTGAAGAAATGTAAAACTTTGAGGTCTGAGTTGTAAGCAGTTGCTTGGGATCACAATCTTTGGGGGAATTTTCTTGTTCTGCAGAGACAGCCTCTTTGCAGGAGACAACAGAACCATTAAAGGAACTCTTGGGTGGAAGAAACAGAGCAGCGCTAGCTTCTCAGCCACAACACTGAATACAAAAAAAAAAAAAAGGAATAATTTTTAAATTCTGTGGGGAAAGTCTTTGAGCCAAAAATTCTATATTTAGCCAAAGTATCATTAAAGTGAATGAGAAAAGTAAATTCTCTTGAGAAAAACAGAGCTCAGAGAATTAGTATTCATATGTCTCCTCTGGAGGTTACCCTTCTTCAAAAGGAAAATGAACCCAGGAAGTAGAGTGGCAAGAGATATAATGAACAAAGAAATTCCTAAAATAATGGTTTAGCATTAATGGAAAATGTTTAATTTTGGTAATCCATTAATAAAAGTTGCAGGCGATATCAATTACAGGGGTACTCAGATGTTCTGGACAGATACATCACAAACTGCTAACAGTGCCATGGGATGAGACATAAAATGCTGCAGGTGAAAAATAAAGGAAAATTAGCCTACCCTTATATTGTTCCAGGTTAGAAGATAGATAATTATTCTAGGTGTCTTTGGAATCACAGCTGCTATAGGTCTTGAAGTTTAGATATATTCAATCATGTCCCAAGAAGTGAGGGAAAATGAAGTGAAGACAACTGTAAAACAGATACACTGGGGATAAATCCAAGTGCAGCCAAATCAAAATAAACATGAATGGGTCAACTTAATCCAGACAGCTGAAAGCTCTAGTGAGGGCAATGTGAAGGAGAAAGAAATGACGCATTTCAGTGCAAGACAGGTCAAGACAAAACAAGGAGACAGATAAGTTGCAAATGGGAAGGGGATCAAGAGATGGAGGGAAGGGCCGGGGATCTAGCTCAGTGGCCTAAGCGCCTGCCTGGCAAGCACCTGCCTGGCAAGCGCAAGGTTGTGAGTTCAATCCCCGGTGCCGAAAAAAAAAAAAAAAAGATGGAGGGAAAGGAGAAGAGGGGTAGGGAAAGGGATGTAAAACATATTAAGATGTGTTATGGACTTTTATCAAATACCCAGAATAAAAGTCATTGAGGGTCGCAAACATGTTCTAATAAAACAATACCCATTATTTGCGTACTTTTGACCATTGTTTTAGTAAAGCAATGATGTTTCAACATTCATATTTTCATAGTTTGAAATAAAACCACACGGGAGTGTGCCTCACACAGTTCCAAATGATTAATGACCAAAATGTGAAAAAAGAAAGACAAAAAACATAAATAAAAGCAGTATTGTATATTTATGATCTTGAGAGTAAGAAAGACCTTCTTTAAACCGATAAAAAGCAAAAGACTTCAAGAAAGTATTTATTGACTATTTCAAAATTAAATATACCATATAGATATGTATGGTAGACATGGTAAACGAAGTCAAAAAAGGCAAATCATGAGAAAAGATACATGCAACACATATAACCAGGAATGTGTGCCAAAATCTATATGATTTGCAAAAATTCAGAAGTTTGATAACAATTATTGGCCCTTAGGACTGTAAAATGATACTACTATAAACAACTATTTGACAGTCCCAAATAAATAAAAATTGATTACAACTAAGATTACTTCTCTGTAAGTGAGAAATCTTGCAGGTTTGGACAGAGGTACTCAGATGTTCTGGACAGATCCATCACAAACTGCAAACAGTAGTGAAATCTTGGAAAATTACTAAGTGTGTGCTGGGGGAGACAGAAGAATCAGAAATTATCAAATTTCACTTTGTTTTTACAAGGGAAATCATATCACCTAAAGTCATTAAAAATGAACTTTTCAAGCTTTGTAACACTGAACCTTTTATTTTCAGCTTTATAGTATTCACAATTTAAGGCTATCTTTTTGCAGTTAATAAATAATTCCTGTTGTTAATGCGTGGTTTCAGGTTGAATCTAGGTTTTATGTAATCCTGAATTTCGGTCACTATGCTCATTTGTTACAACAGGAAGAGTTCTTCAATGAGAATGAAGTTTACTTATAGCTTTCACATTGCATTGTGGGATTTGGGTTAAAAGTTGTCTGCCTTTATCTTTGAACATATTGATTTACATTGCTATACATTTTTAATACCAATGTGGTTGAACTTATTTAGTCCACCATTTGGAATGGAAAATTTTTAAAAAGTACATCAGAGGCAGATTATTCTCTTTAGTTCTGTTTAAAGTATTTAGAAAATAGTAAGCAATGCACTAAAATTTTTAACTTCATTATATAAATGGCATTAAACCAATCATAAAATAATTGCCAATAATAGGAAATTGTTTCACTGACCTTTTATACTTAACTGTGAGTCATTTTTTTTCTCCTCAAAATGAGTTGTTGTTTTTTTTTTTTCTTTTTTAAAGTTAGGTCCTAAATACCCAAGTTTTAACTGTATTTTTCTTCTGCTTAGGATTTTTTTTTCTGTCCGTCATTATATTTCTTTAGGAAACTTCTTTAAATTTTTTTAGGGGAAGGAACAAAGCTAGCAAAGAAACAGATGTGTCCCATATAAAATATGCAATAAATCTTGTCCCACAAATTCTTTGCTCTGAACTTTCTGACAGAAACTGTCAAATATCCACTTTAATTCAGGTATAAAATGTTCACTCCATGTCATGGCGCCAACCACCATATGCCAGAATAAAGTTAGTGACCAGCCATAAAAACAGCAGCGTAAGCACCTTTGAAACCATACGAATCATCGTGGGTGAGAACGACCCATATAAATCCATGGGGAATTAATCTCGGCTTTGCTACTATCCTGCTGCGCATTTACAATGGGCTTCTACTCCCACACAGCACTAGTAGTAATACTTTTTAAAAGGAGAGAGAAAATAAGAGAACCATGCGTCCACCTAATGAGTCTGGGGGTGGGGGATTCATGGATCAGAAAGCAGCAGCTTTTCCTCCTCCTGCTCTGGGCTCTGGAATCCCCGAGAAGAGGCAGTCCGAGCCTCAGTTGAACATGTGGGGTTCTTCCTCAACTCACCCTGCCAGGCTTCACAGATCATGTGAAAACAATCTCCCTGAAGCACAATCTCAAGAAATGACTTCAGCTTCATAAATCATCGTTACCATCCCACAGGAGGAGGTGTGCTGTGCTTTTTCTCCAGCGAAACACTTCAAGCCTCTGGTTTCATGAGGTTTTCGTGGGGTTTTGTTTTTGTTTTTGTTTTTGATTTTTGCTTCCTTTCTGAAATCAGCTCCACACCACTTGCACAATTAGCTTCAGGATTCTGCCCACAGGAGATGGTGGCACTTGAGTTTACCTAGTAACAGTATTGGGACATTTTCATTTCTCTCAGATTTCAAGGGGACCTGTTCTGTACAGAGGGGGTGTGTGTGTGTGTGAGTGTGTACATGGCTTGTCATATACTTAGAGGCGCCATACTCGCTTCCAAGAATATAGGGAAACTCAGTATCTGATAACATTTTTACAATCCTTTGTAATTATACGTTTTTCTCTTTTAAGATCTCATTTAAAAAATACTGTTGGAAAATTATTTTGGAATGCTCTAATGAGTTTGTAGATTTTTGCTTTATTTGAGTAGGTTCCATCTCCACTTTGAAACAAAGGCGAAGTTTTCAAGAATTATAAACTTAAATATAAGCTAATTGTAAAAGTAGTCACTTAAAAGTTGATCTCTTCCTTGACATATTGAAAGAAAAAGAAAGGTAATCTAAAGTGTGTAAAAAAAGGGCTAAAAAAAAGACATTAGGATGCAAGGAGATCATTTTTAAATGGGAAGGGAAACAAGAGACTGAAGGAGGGGGAAGGGAAAAGGGATTTTAAAAAATTGAAAAAAGATGGAAATAGAGCTTTTACAGGAACAAGACCTGGAGGAAGCAGGGAAGGATGGCAGAGAAAAGGGCCAAAAAATAAAAAATAAAAAAAAGAAGAAATGTTATGTACGTGTACAAACTCCCTGTGATAAATGTGATCATTATGTACTGCAAACGTGTACTAATATAAAAATTTTAACACATGAAAAACAAGAAACTCCCTTATATATTCAGTATGATTGTTAACTATAGAGAAAGCACAAATGACTGTTACTGCAAATAGGTATCTACATTTATGAAAATGAATTAACAGTAGAAGCCATTATTTAGAGAGAGACTTGTGCATCATTTTTATTATTTATTTTTTTCACAAATGTCCAAATATTCTACAGTGAAGATTTATTACACATTAAAATCTGGAGAAAATATAAACATTTACTAAAAAGGAAAAAAAAAGGGTCCTACTTTAACTTTTATTCTTATTGAGTCCATTTTTAAATTGTTACTATAGTGTTTTCAATTGTTACTGTAGTGAAGTGTTGTTACTATAGTGTTTATTAACACTATAGTTGTGTTAATATAAAAGTAATTTCTTTTTTAGAAGTATTACTCGGCTGGGCACGGCATATGCCTGTAGTCCCAGCACTCAGAAGGCTGAGGCAGGAGGATCACCATGAGTTTGAGGTCAGCCTGGGCTATACAAGAAGTTCAGGGCCAACCTGAACCACATAGGAAGACCCTATCTCAAAGAGAGAGAGAAAGAGAGAGACAGAGACAGAGACAGAGACAGAGACAGAGACAAAGAGAGAGGGAGCGAGAAAAGAAATATTACCCAAGACACAGACTACTGCTGATCTTCATGGCACCTAGATACTTGGTAATGTCACAGCTATTGAAGTTATGTAATTCATGGGTACCATTGCAAGTGGACCTATATAACAACAAATCCTTGACTGAAAAAAAAGGGAGATTAAAATGTATTTTGATATTCCAAGTAATAGCAAGTATGGGGAAAATCAGACATATTTCAGTTTCAGTGGATTAGTTTCCTGAATATACTTAGCTTTTATCAGGATTCCATGAGAAAATTGACTTACGGACAGCAGTGGTTGCTCCCTGATTGCTTACAAGGCATTCTTGTGGTCCACTCACTTTTATGACTGAACGTCTGAACATTTGTTTCTCTGGACGGAGTGCTTCCATTTAACAAATGCCTTAAACTACAAAGCAGTCAAATGTTTAGTGTAAATAAACTTAGATAAAGAAGCAGTCTCCTTTAGAAAGGTATTAGTGACATATTATATTTTATCTCATGTGTGAGTATGGCATTTGTTTTCTCTTAGTTTTAAATTAAGGTCAGTTTTAAGTCAGAGTTAATATCTCCATCTATGCAAAACAACTTTTTAGCTGAAGTGTACTCATTATAATGTGATTAAGACCATTCTTTATGCTGGATATATTTCTGGACATTTCATAAAAAAATATGTGGAATGGTTACTTTACAGAGATTATAGAATTTCACATTTACGTTCATGTATAAGATATAAAGGACTTCAATGTGAGTGACTATTCATGTAAATTTAACTTGTGCAGACACTTATTTTTCAGGTATGACTTACTTTTCTCTTGTCTCATTTATAATGACATGACAGTTTTATAGTTTTAAGCAGGAACCTGTGATGAATATGTGTGATGTAGTGAAATCTCCACTGGATTGAGGAACAAGTTTGTTGTTTTTACCCCAAACTGGCTGTGTGACCTTAGGAAAGTCACTCTCAATCTGTACTGCAGCTGCATCCAAACAGCATCAGCTGCTTTTTCTGATTATACTAAGTGAAGCTTTCTCATCAAAAAGCAATTAAAAACATGTGGAAAACAGAAACCATCTCAGCTGAATAGGCAGAAGTAGCAACTGTGATAGTTGGTATGTTACCTTCTGGTATTTTAGTAGAATATTTAATTGCTATATATTACCTCTGTAACTCATATTCTAACATAGTTTTTTGCAATTTGAGCTTTATTGTTTGTGCTTATAAAGAAAGAAAAATTTAAAGATATAGAATATGATATATCAAATGAAATAATGAATAAACAACAGTATGAAGAACTACAATATGTAATTTATAATATATAGGATACATATTTATATAATTATATATAATTTATATGCTATATATTTTGAGGTTTTTAAAAAGTGTTTTTGATTTTAAAGTTCTAATTCCAGTATCTAGAATAACAGTCAAGTAACACATATTTCAAAATTAGATTTTTAAAAAATAATAATTAAGTTACCATATAACTCTAAGACAACTTCCCTCTACCACAATTTTCAAAATAGTGATGTTTAATTTTTCTGCATAAAGCAAAGAGGTTGCTATAGTTTTTCATCTTCTCAGAAAGATTATCTTTGGTCAACTGTGTGGTAAGAATGGTGTACAGATGGCCAAATACCAATGCATCAAAGTCAGCAGTCTGCTTATTGAAGAAATATGGTTGTGTTTCCAGTCTTTGAGAAAGAGCTTGACATCCCTGGTCAACATCTTCTAAAACCTGGTCTGAAGTCTTATTTCCCCATCCAATAGCTTTCATCTTGTGTTAACTTCCTACTGTTTCTGATAGGCTAAAATATGATTCAGAGGCCAAGAGTAAGGAGATCCATGCCTAGTGTGAGTAATCCGCCCTACTGTAACTTCATCATATCACTAAAGATAAAGCTTTGCAATCAGCAACGTATCAAGTAATTCCATGGAAGCCTTCATTTCTGCTTTTTGGTCTTTACCCAACCCATCACTACAAGAATTGCCCTTGTCTTTAAAGAACTGAACTACTGGACCAAGTTCTGATAATTTTGATTAGCCACAGGAATAAAAGGTACTTTACCAGATGGAGAAATACATTCTGCATTTGCCCTAAAAACCACTTTGATAGGTGGTTTGCACATCTGAAAAAAGGTCTTAACAACAAGAGAAGCTGCATTGTCAGAAAGCAAAATTTGCTCCCCTTTCAATTGCCAATATAATGTAGCATTTTCAGGCCAAGGTTCTTTTGCTGGAATCTGGGAGGCAAAGGCTTCTGCCACTAAAAACATGTCTGCTGGGTATCACCATATCTGCTGTTTTGTATTCACTTTTCACTTACAATTATGTCATAGCATTTTCCCACGATATTCTTTACAAGAAGGGTATGTGGTTCTAGTAAGTATGTTTCAAGTCTTGGCAACTTTATTCTAGGGATATACATATTACTAAAGGAAAAATAGAACACTCGATTACTCAAACAAGTCTCACAGGAATCCAAGAAAAGTTGGACAAGAAAATGTTATTGTATGACAATGAATTGTAGTGGTACTGGTAATAGTGATTATAATGGTTGACATTTATTGAGTGATTGTGCCACATACAATGGCTGAGCTCCTGACAAACATATCTGTTCATTATGACAACTGTCTAAAGTAGATTTTATTATTACTTCATTCAAAAGTTAGACATCTGAGTCTTAGCCAAGTTAAACAGCTTATGCAAAGCCAATAGTTAGAAAGAAATGGAGCATTTTGAAGCTTTGGCCCCACCATTATTCACAATATAGTGCCTACCTTATATGTGACTTAAAAGGTTTAAGTGAAGGGTGTGAGTGCCTCAGCACACACTGAGTACTCAGTCGTGTTGGCCATAATCAGTCCCACCAGCCCTGATATGAGCATTCTCGTCAGGCTGACTACATTGCTTGTCATTAACTGTGGCTGTGTGGTGCAAGGGGACATAGTAAAGTATATCATTCTATTATTGGAAAATCCAATATCTGTTCAATTGTCTATTTAACTTACTTTTAAACTGTAGCATAAAAGGTTTATATTAGGTAATTTCTTTGTTATATCATGGCTTCAGAATTAAGTTGTATTTTAGCTAGTATACAAGTGGATAAGATAAAGTATGAAGAATCAAATGATACCTCTAAATAATATAATAGTTACCAGAATTGGTTGTGGGAAATTTTTAAAAAGTCAATAGGAGAGGTTTTACTCAATTTGATAAATGAGGTGCTTTCTTTAGATTTATTGAATATCAAGTACTAAAATGTGAAGATATAAAGACAAATAAATGAAATTATCACTTTTGAGAATACCACATTAAATTAGAGAGACAAAATGAACTTGTGGCATATTACCACTTTGCTTATGAACCTGCTGCAACTTCAAATTAGAAGCTTCATCTGTAGTCATTCTTAATGAATGAAATAAGTTGTTGATTTATAAACACTGGGTTTATAGTTTCAAGTGCTAAGTATTTGAATACAAATTTAAAATAGCAACAACAACAAAGAACTAAACACATTCCACACCTTCCAGAATTATAAACCTTTAGGTTAGTGCTAATACAAAGATAGGACAGAGTTGTTTGAAAAAGGAAACTTTTTTTTCCAATAATAGAGTATAATTTATCACCAATGGTTGTTAGAACTTTGTGACTCTAAATCCCTAAGCTTTTGAAACCTCACAAAAGTTTTGATGGAACAAAGTTGGAGTACACCTCTTTGAAAAATCTAGCTTCTTTGCAATATCTTGTATTTTCTAAATGATAATTATTCCGTGAAGCTACAGGATTCATTATTCCATGTAACACCCCAAAATTTTATAAAGTACTATAGGAGATCCTACCCCTCTCTTTGGGAATGAGAGGGCTAGGAAGCAAGGTAAGTGTTATAAGGAAACAGATCTTACATATAATTATTCTCTAGATGAAAAGTCATACTTTACAAGTATACTTACTTAGATGTATATTTATTTAAATGAAAATAACTAAGAAGCAACATCTTTGAAGAAGATAGATGTCAGTTCTATTAATGCTGATAAATGAAAGGTATATCTAGGTATGGGCCTAGAAGATGGTATAATATGGAAAATTTCAGACTTTGAGAATGTAACCACCTGCCTCCCATTAATGTTAAATGAGCCTCTCACCAGGTCATTCTAAAATGTTTACCCTGATGGTCTGCTTTAAGGCATCAAGAGTCAGGAAATTTAGAATGAAAGCTGAAATTCCATCTTGGAACTTTCTCTCTGGTGCATATACTTCTATGCCAAATGTGTAGTAAAGTGCAACCCCAAGGCATCACCTTAGCATATGAGAATTCTGGAGAAAAAGTCTACCCCCTGGGAAGTGGCAGGGACATTGGAAAGTCCATTAGATTGAGTCAAAAACCTGGCCTCTGCCACTATTAGTGTGACCCAGGAAAGTCACTTCATCAAGCTGGGCTTCCATTTTCTCTACCATAAAATTAAATGGTTAGACTAGATTAGAGCTAGGTGAAGGTTATACTGCCCTGCCAGTTTTCTCAACTGTATCAATCTGAAGACAAGAAATTGCCATGTACAGTTGATTCACCTTACTATACAGAAGCAAAGAAAAGTTACTAGAACATTAGCAACTAATTAAATGGTTTCTTTTCAGAAAAATGGGTGGTATTCTTCCCAAAAGTTAAACGATGATGATTGTGTCAGTATTGTGAGCAGCTGAAAACCTAACTGGTGGGGAAAGATCTAATCTGAGATGAAGGTATATGAGAGGAGGAAAAAGTCATAGTGTCTTACAGTGAGTTGAGTTATAAAGTGTGGATAAAATCTATTTCGCTTAGATTCCAGTTGTACTCAGACAAGGCTTCCTCCGAAAATTGTGTCTTGATAAAAGATTTAATTTTGCAGTTTTCTTGTAGAGCAGAGGCTAGATGTAAAATCTGATATTTAAGATTATATTATAATCCCTTAAAATGTACTCATCACCTATACAGATAATTGTTATATTATCACAAAATAGAAAAAATATAGTTCTTTTCATTATATGTAATCAGTAACATTCTACAGTGCTTTCTAATTCAAAGTATTATACCAATAAAATATTCTATGAAGTATTTGAACATTATCATACATGGCTTTATAAGTATAAAATATAAATGTCTAAAGATCATAAATCTATTCTAAGTATGATTTGCATCAAGAATGACCATTTTCAACCATTTGTGAGGGAATGAAAGCCAGTGTCCTAGGTCTGGCATTGTATATATTTAGTGGTTTAGCCTTAAGAGTCTAGAAGGATTTAAGTGCTGTGCAGATGGCAGAAAGGGGAGGGGGAGTAAAAAAATAGCTGTTTAAATAATCATTTTTGTTGCATGGGTCAGATGAAGCAACCTGATTGAGAACATCCCCAGGTGCCAAATTTATATGAAACCAGTATTCCGCTTGCCTTTGATGCCCATAAAAATATCCAAATTCAGTCATGAAGTACAACAGAAAAAGGCAGATAAAAATGATGGAAAAAGATGAGCTCTGGAAAGTCTGGTCAAACTCAAAGAAGATCTAGGCTGAAACGTCAGCCTGGAGGTTTAGACTAGATAGTTTTTCTTTAAGACTTCTTTTATCTGGAATCCTTTGATTTTATGACTCTAAAGACCTCTTAAAATCTTTAGTACATTGTCTCTTAGTTGTTACTTTGATCAAAAGTCTGAGTTTTCTGGTGTACTTTGTCCTTAGGCCAGTGACATGGACATTAAACTATGCCTATATACTAGGAAGCTTGATATCATGTCATTACACAGCCTCTACCATTGTAAACCGAAAGTCCACACATGGTCTCTTGTGCTCTTTACTGTTACCTCTGCCATCCAGCTGGATGTTTGCAAATAAAAACTCTGTGACAGACCAGAAGTGATCACTTTTCAAATTTAACCTTGATTAGAAAAACTAATAAAATAAAAGACTAGATATTATATTATCTTCCATGGACAGACATACCGAGAGAAAAAACTAAAGCCTCCATAACTCAGTGTTGCCATATTATCCATATTTCTTCCTTCTCAGGTATATGTTTTTTTAAAATCTCTCTTTCCTGTGTCAGTGTGCTGTTGCCTTTGTTGGCGAAAAGTATTCCAGTCTTCTGAAGGCACATGAGTGGGCAATTTTCTAAGAAATGAAAAGTGACCTCCACGTTCACGTCAAATGTCCACCACATGATGTAAAGCACAGTTCCTTTGTTTCCTCACTAGCAGCACTCAGCTCCTTTATTTGTAAACCATAGTAAAAACAGCTTCTTTATTGTGTGTCCTGTTGGTTTACACCAACCATGTCAGGTCCATAAACCATGGTATATTAAAGTGTAATAGCCTGTGTAAAGAATATTAGGATGATATTTTAAACTATATCCCATCCCCGCATTTTACAATTTGTTACCTCCTAGAGGGCTGTCCATAAATATGAGTTAATTATGTTTGGAATAAAACTCTCACTTTCTCTGAACAGTGACCTCGTTCAGCCACTTTTACTGTGTGAATGACCTCCTCTTGAAAACTTCGGAGTTTGGATACATTTAAATTATGAGTGATCCTGATCTTAAAATTTTCTGCCCATGCAGTCTTATTTATATAAAAAAAACTTTTCCTCATCCAAATTTAACCCTAGAAAATACTTAGTATGTTTTTAAAATTCACTGTATGATAAATGGAACTCCAGAGTGAATGTCATCTGTGCCTCTGAAAATGTTTCAATCTGAAACAGCACATATCACTATGCAAATGGTATTCTCTGACCCTTCAATATTACTTTACATTTATTATTTTGTTACAGACAAATAGTAGATTAGGAATTGCATTGCCAAAGAAAGACCCTGATTTCCATGAGGAGATAGTGAGTAGAGGCTATGTTCTGTCAATGGGTTCCCTCTGTTGTGCATTTATTCATGTATCAAGTAAGTAAGCAGAGTGCCTCCTGCATGTTACTTGAGAGGAAACACTATGATACCAAGTATGCCTGAAGCCTGCAAGAAGCAGAACCTAGCAGGAGAGTTGAGACTGCTAACCAGGAGTCTCAGAAGCGACCCCACACTTGATGGGGAATTCTATGAACACAGTGGTACTGGAGCTCTAAGGAAAGAACACCTCCACTCCAGTGAGATGTGTGGAGGGCTTTGGAGAGCAGGGTACTTTTAAGCTTGAGTTTTGAAGAAAAAAGAAGACTTTGACCATGGGGGTAGTAGATGTTCAAAGCAGAATCAACAGTGTGCCCAAAAATAAAGGTACAAGAGATGGTAAGTTAAACTCCAAAAATGCCAAGAAGTCTAATGTGACAGGAGCCTTGAGCAAGTAGTTGGAGTGGCAAGAGACAGGTCCTGAAAGGGTTATGTGCACTGGGGAGGAACTTCACCAATACTCCATACCTCTGTGTGTGTGTGTGTGTGTGTGTGTGTGTGTGTGTGTAACAACATCAAGTAGAGGAGTGGAGTAACTCAGCTGCTTTGTAAGACGGCAATTTCCAGTACTGGAGGTATAGCTCAGTGGTCGAACATTTGCTTAGCATGCATGAGGTTATATGTTTGACAGCCAGCACTGGGGTAAAAAAAAAAAAAAGAAGTAGCAAGTCCTTTGGCAGTGCAGTGAGCCCACATAGTTATAGGTTACTGTGTAGAGCCTAGAAGTTATAGAAGCAATCTTTGATCGCAGACACTTAAATATTTTCAAATGGCCCCTGTGTCACTGCCTTTTATGTGGTAGAATGGAAGTGATGCAGTTAATCAGATTAAAGACTACAGAAATTAATGTTCATTAGGTGAACAATAAAAGAATCCATGAGAGCAATCTTAAGTACCATTTTCCTCAGTCCTACTCCCTCAACTCCCATATTTTCGTGAAATTATAAATTACTTCCTTCTATCTCTCCTGAAGATTAAACAAGACAAAATTTGCCAAAAGAGCAAATACCATGACTTCGGATTGAATTTAGGGAATGTACTGCTGTAGAGAAGGCATCCAGCTCATGGAAAGGGCATCTATTCTACAGGCGAAAGGGGAAAACATTGATGTTCTCGGCAGAGGACACTGGATCTACCTTGAAAGGGATCACAAGCAAAGTCTCATCTACTGAATCCTGTTTTGGACAGGCTAAAGAAAAAAAATTTTTTTTGTTTTCTGAAATAATAACCATACAAAAGTCAGCAAGCTATGGAATACAGCCATACCTCATTCATCGTACTTTTTTCCACTGTGCTTCTCAGATACTGCACTTTGAACAAATTGAAAGTTTGTGGCAACCCTGTGTTGTGGAGTGAGTCTACCAGTGCCATTTTTTCCCAACAGCATGTATTCATTTTATGTCTCTTTGTCACATTTTCACAATTCTCACAGTTTTTCATAATTTTTTATTATACATGCTATGGTGATCTGTGATCAGTAATCTGTGATGCTACTATCATAATTGTTTTGGGGCACTATGAATAGCTCCCATATAAAATCACAAACTTAATCATAAATATTGTGTGTTCTAACTGTTCTACTAACTACTCATTTGCCTCTTTGCCTTTTCTTAGGCCTCTCTACTCCCTAAATAGTGTTAATTATTGCTATTCCTCAATGTTGCTAGTCCCTAAAAATATTGCTAATTAACAACTCTACAGTGGCTCCCAAGTGTCCTAGTGAAATAAAGAGTCTCTCACTTCAAATGATTAAGCGTAGTGAGGAAAGCATGTCAAAAGCCAAGATAGGTGGGGTTCTAGGATTCTTCCATTGGATAATTAGCCAAGTTGTAAATGAAAACGAAAAGCGTTTGAAGGAAATTGAAAGTGCAGCTCCAGCAATCACACAAATGATAAGAAAGAGAAGCAGCTTTATTGCCAATATGGAGAAAGCTTTAGAGGCTGAACTGAAGATCCAACCAACCACCACATTCTCTTATGCCACTGACTAATCCAGAGCAAGCCCTTGCAAAAAGATTTAGGACTCACTAAAGGCTCAGATGATTGTTAGCATTTTTATCAATAAAGTATCTTTAAATTAAGTAAGGTATATACCGCACATTTTTTTTACACTCAATGCTCTTACACACTTAATAGACTACAATATAGTGTAAGTATAACTTTTATATGCACTGGGAAACCAAAACCTTCATGTGGCTCATTTATTGCAGTATTTGCTTTATTGCTGTGGTCTGGAACCCAACCATGATGGCTCTGAAGTATTCTATATTAGCATTTGCTCTAGCTAATCAATAATAAATGCTACCATTCTCAGAGTGCTCATTATGTGCTAATCATAAGTTAATCTTAGGTGTTCGGTATGACTCACAGTCACAACCTTCTTACAAAGTAAATCTCATTCCCATTTTTATGAGTAAGGTACAGTGGGGGTAAGTAACTTCCACAGTGTCATCCAATTAATAAGTTACAGAACAGAAATTCAACCCAGGTCTGCCTGACATGAAATTAATAAGTTACAGAACAGAAATTCAACCCAGGTCTGCCTGACATGAAGCCCAAGCTCTCTCCACTCTATTCCACTCCACTCCATTACATTACATTTAACTTGGTCACACCTGCTAACCAATTGGAAAGCTGAACCCCCAGCAACCTCAACATGACATTGAGCATCAAAAATGTGACTACAGAGATTTAGATTCAGCCAAATACTTTTGATGCTTGTTTCATGTAACATGCACGACTCTGTGAGTATCATCATCTCCATTTTACAGTGGAGAATACATGTGACTTGTGCACAACATTTAAGGAACAGACTTGGCCTTCAAACATGGTATATGGCTATCTTGAGTCCTGATTTGCATTCTCTGTGCCCAGAATTATTGAATAGAAAGGGCCATTTCTGCTTCACTTGATAGCCTGTAGTACTTAGGAACTTTTCAAACATTTTCCAGTGGGGAAATTTTCTGGTAACTAATAGTACACAGAACATCAAATTCCAAGGCGTTAAAGATTATTACACTAGAACAAGAGGGGTCTTTTACTCTGTAGAGACTACATGAAATAAAATCCATACAAATGTGTTTGAAATAAACAGTAACAACAAAAAACCTTATAGAAATGCCATATTGCTTTCTCTTGGTGACATAGGTTTATGAAAAATAAATATCGGTCTTTAATAGAGAAAATGAAATTTTAAATAATATAATATGCAGGTCTACAAATGATAGAAAAATTATAGCTTGGGGAGGAAACATACCTCTCAGGTCTCTCCACAGACATCTAGAGAGTCAGTGTGCACGTAGCCTTGATAAAGAAGTTTGGAAGATAGAATTATGTTAAGTGAAGCTTCTCATTATTAGTATTCTGATGCTGATGTGTTTTTATTGCTTTAATTATCTTGAAAGCTGAGAGATTATTATTTTAAGCAGCTACTCTAATCCTTTGATTTGGAAAAGAGTTACATATATAACATATTGCAGGCAAGGTGATAACTTCTTAGCAAAGAGAAGAGCAAGGTGTGGGTACCTGTTATTCCCTCATCTCCCTTGACGCTGCCTGACAATACCTCCTCCCACCCCAACTAGTAGTACCTTGATTTATTTTGAAAAACAAAGCACCCTAATACTAGTATCCATGTGGTTTTGTAGACGATTAAGTGAATTCTATAGATCAATTCAGGATCACTGCTACTCAAAGTTGTAGAATAAGGACAGTTTTGATTCAGGATATACTGCCTTTTAATTTAAATATTATCTCTCCTCTTTTGAGCCTTGCACAAATGGCTCTGGCTGTCTCAACATACCTAATCCAGTAACAGCAGCTCCTTTTATAGGTACCTATTTATGCCCTAGGATTTTCCCTCTGTCCCTTATCAGAAATTCCTTCCAAGGGATCCTGTTTTCTGAGGTTTAGTTCTCAGTCTTTTAACTAGAATGAAAATTGTACAAGGACCTTTGTCTGCCTTCTTCACTGGCAGCCCCAACCATCTAGAAAAGGGCCTAGCATGTGGACTGCAAGAACAAACCCATGTGTTTCATGATATCAGTTGCCAAGCTAAACTCAGGAATTGCAGGGCCAGATAAGACCACCAGGAATGGAGGAGATAAAGATGGTGGAACAGTAAGCAGCAGAGTAAACAGTCTCTCTGAGAGAAACAGTTCAGGTGCTGGAATATAACATCATGGAGAGGACAAGAAGGAAGGAAGTGGGTCCCCTGAACCCAGGAAGAATCTAAAATATGAAATGAAGCCCACAAAGAGAAAAAAAGAATTTAAACAAAGAAGAAGGTGGTGGCTGCGCCTCAGCCTGGAGCCAGATTCACCCTGCCAGAAGACCTGCTGAGCCCGGAGACACGCGGTCGCTGTTGTGGTCATGGTCCCAGCTGCAGTCTACCCCGGAGGTCTCTGCGGAGAGGCGCGGGGGTGAAGGAGAGTGGCAGAGGCAGAGCTCTGTGCTGGCGGTTGGTGAGTGCTTGGAATTCCATCCCAACCCCACCCCACGGGAGAGAGTGGTCAGCCGGGCTCCATCTTGGAGTCGGGCAGGTTGCGCTTGTCAGGGGCCAAGACTGCTAACTACTGGCATCAGCACCAGGTTGTGGGCGGACCCGCGGAAGTTGCCTGAACGGAAGCCAGAA
>RJWT010008874.1:0-25760 GCA_004365215.1 Cuniculus paca | reverse complement strand
TGGCTCCCTAGTTTTCCTCACCATTCAATCGACTGGCATAGTGCTTCTTGTTATCTTCAAAATAACTGCCCATACCATCAAGGCATAATAAAATCAAACAAAACAGAACAGAACAAAACCAATAAAAAGAAAACAATGAAAGCAATACAGAACTTCAAAACAAGATAATAGGAAAACAACAGTGGCTACCATAAAGTTACAGAAAATCTTTAATGTCATCTAGTATAACTCACTTGTGTCAAAGTTCAGGACCAGGACTGCTCTGAACAAGAGATATTCTGACCTGCAGACCTTATCTTTTTCATGTAGTACTATATCTTTATATCTTTAGGATTATATATTAAAAAGTTAAATATATTAAAAAGTATTCCTCCTTGCTTTTTCTCTACTTAATCCAGGGTAATATAATTTATAAGGGTGGGTGAATTAACCATGATTGTAGAATTAGTGAAGAGAAAAGATTCAGAAGAGAGACCATGTTCCCTGATTCCTGATTCAGTGTTCTGTGATTACCAGAATGTTAAGGCAAATTAAATCTGGTTGAGACTTAGAATGTCTGTTCTCTAAACTCTTTGGTACAATGGGCTTTTAGGTTATTTTATGTAGTCTAGTGTTTGCCACAGTCTAGTGGGATCAGCCTATATAGCAATTATTCTAATGTCTTTGAAAGGTGGAGTAATGGTCTTCATTTGAAGATCTGAAAACAATGGATAATCCACTTCCCCAAAATATGTATGGACACACATACAAGTTCAGGTGATTCACATAACTTCAATATGGGAACAAGACCTTAGGCATATAAGATTCTAATTATCAATATCATTTATGAGTGTTTGTTTTTACAATGTTTGCTATATTCTAGGAATTATTATGTGGACTTTACATGTGCTGCATCATTTAGTTCTTGCAAAGACACTTCAGGTAGGTATCAATATTATCTCTAGTTTTCAGAAAATATAGATTTATACAACATGTTTATTTAACAACTATTTCCTAAATATTGACTGTTTGCTGATACAGATGTTTGGTATTGAGCATGCAATGGTACACAAAAAAGGGCCTAGTTCTTGCTTTTCTCAAAGTGGGAATCCAGCAAAACAAAGTGGATGCATAGCTATGAAGGAAAGAGACATGGGAGAGTGGTCGGACAGTGATAATCACATGGACAGTGGGAAAGTCTAAAGAAGGAAGTTGTACCTGGGCCCCCAAGAAGAACAGGTGAGTGAGACACAAAATGCCAGGCTGCAGGGATGTAAATGGTGCCAGACTTTTCCATGTGGGAGTTAAATCATTCACTGGAGGTTAACTCCAAAAGGTGAATCCTGATCTCAAACCAGGCCCTTCTGTCTCCAAAGTCAAACTCTTCTCCCATTGTTGCCACGATTAGGTTCCCTTCATCATTATGGGAATGATAATGTTCTAAAGTGCTCAACCCATGGTCAAGGATCAGGTTTTTAAATTTTCAATCTGTTATGCTAGGTTCCAATATTTGGGCTCTTATTTTTGCCTGGAGATTCAACCTGCCACTCCTTCCTGGGTGCTCAAACTGGCCTTTTGTGTCTAAGTGAGCATTCCAAAACACAGAAAATATTGTGTAAGCACTATGTGCATCATTCCAAATATGGAGGGAGTATGCGGCTAACTGATGCCTTAATTAAATGAAAAATAACCCACACTCTTGTATCAGTTAGGGCTCACTAGATGAACAGCTTTAATATAAAATATATATGTACACATGAATATGATATATAAAGGATTTATAAAATATGTATTACCTTGAATAGCTTCACTTATCACTATTGCCTCCACATCTGCAGAGTCCTGCCCCAGACAGTTGGGACTTTATTTCATCTTTCCAGAGCAGTGGGTTCCTGAAACATGGGATGGCCAAGACTGGGGCTGAACTCCTGCCAAGAGTGGCAAGGATAGGCACCTGAGCCACTCATGACTCCTATTAGATGACCAGCTGATGTAGTGGGTGCACTGCTACTGGTAAGTACACCATACACAGCAGGTAGGAGCACAGTGGTAATTTCAAGCTCCGAGAGATACAAGTAGAAATAATGGTTGACTGACAAAAGTGGTTGGAGTCAGCAAGTTAAGAAGTCCTATTTGCAAAGCTTGTGGGAGATGTCAACAAACAATGGGAAATAAATAGATACACTTTGTGATAATAAAAATGTGCATGACAGTGTGCTTTTGAATGAGTACCATGAGGGACTTAAGTGGACAATATGCGACCATGGTTTTTGGTACACACCATCCAGAACTGCCGATAGGGTCAGGCCGAGAGCATGCATTTGTGTTTTCATGTAAAAGCATTCAGAATGCAGAGTGTTCCCAACAAATACATTAATAACTTTCAACAACCTTCACTTCTGGACATGATGTAATTGATTTTTGAGTCAGGGAAGCAAGATGGTCTGTGGTTTGGTATTTTCATTTGAAAGCAAATGGGAAAACAAAAGCAAACAGGCTTTTTGGCTATGAGGAAATGAGTGACCTTCTAAGTAAGGAATTTCAACTGGAGCTTTCAACTTTAGAGGAGAATGAAGCTGGAGAAACTTTTTGCAGCAGAAATTCAAGGTGAAGAAGGTCTGAGGTGGGTGACAGTGTTCCTCACTGCCTTGAGCATACCCACTCTTCTCCTTTACAAACCAAACATTTAAGGACTTAGATGTCTCTGAAATACTTCTGAGCAGGGAAACACTACTGCTAGCAGCTTTTCTCTTTTTTCTCTTCTTCTTTCTTTCTTTTCTTTTCTTTTCTTTAAACACAGGGCTGGCATGCCAGCACATGCTCGAATGCTCTCACAGTTACATATAAAGTTTTAAGAAGAGGCCCTCTTTCCCCCTAGCCTGACTCACACCCCATGCGCTCATATAACCAGAGTTTGGAAAGGCTATGAAGAATGCACATGGAAACTGGAGCTATTTTGTTAAAATACTGGGTATGATAAAAGCAGGTGATGTAGTAGAGGTGGGCATATAATGAGGTGCAGAGCAGGGTGGGAGGTGGTCATGCAGGGCAGTGGGAAAGCTTGTCACATTCTAGGAAATCTTTAGTTAGAGTATAGAAACATTGTATTTTGAGGACATAAGAGAGCTGAGACATCTAAGAGTCAGCGATATCAGTTACCAGTGCAAAGTCATACAGCTAAGGAGGAGCTTCCAGTCCCTATTTTGGACCACAAAACCCAATTGAAAATCTGATAAGAACAACAAACATTTCCCCCTGAAAAACAAAGCCGCGTGTTATATTTCCTGTATTGTTTGGAAGGAGTTTTGCACTCTGTAAGTTAGCCCATGCGAATGAGGGTCAGATGAATTTTCTTCTATACTAGTACAGGTTATTGATTGAGCATCTAAGTCATGTTCAGATAGACTAAAGTTTAAATTCACCCTCCTTTTCATTTACCAGCTGTTTGAGAATAAGCAAGCACAAACTGTCTCTAAACCTCAGTTTCCTGATACATGGATAGGCTCAACAATACCACTTATTCGTAGATTTCACGAAGATAGAAGATGAGCATGGGTTTAGTACAACTGAAGTTGTCATAAAGCTTAGCACCCAGGAAAGACAATATCCTGTTGCTGTTGTTTTGTTGCTTTGTTTTGTTATTTTGCTGCCCTTACTCATTGACCTCATTGGTTGTTGATGGGCTACTCCCAAATTTGTTCTTACTCGTTTTCTCTTTTGCTTATTCCAACCTAAAATCATTTGCTTCTTGGCCATTCTCCTTCACTTAAGGGTCTCTCCATTTCACCACATGAAAGGCGTCCTGGGTTAAAATGTCTTGAAGAATTTGCTGTGCAGAAATCCTTTAGGAGGAAGTGCTGGGAAAATAAGATTGCTTGAGAAGAGGGCATGGCTGTGAAGTGCTTCCTCACTGTGGTGGAGATTAAATAGTAGAACAAGTGGAAATACCAGGCCTCCCAGCATGGTGAGGAGCCCATGTTAATATTTTGTGTTTTCTTGTATCGTAGGAGGAAGAAATGATTTTTCTTTTATGTAGATTATTTTTAAAAGTCTAAACATTCAGTTTGGAATACTTCTGCTTTTAACATCAAGTTTCTCTGATTGATAGACTCCTAGAAACTTCTAATTTCCCTCCACCCACCTCTACTTCCATCACATCTGTATTGAGAAGCAGAAAGGTAAGCTCAACAGGAGGCAGGATGTTAGGAATTGTAAGCATGGAGGACCTGCAGCTACTGCCCTTCTTAGAGCTCAAGCTGTTCATGTTTTTGAGTGTTGGAACCACTCCTGTGGACTAGTCCGGCAGATTATGTGACTGAATGCCAACTGAGTTCAGGAAAGCTTCTAAGCTTCTCATCTGCCTGGCAAAATTGGATTAAAACCCTGATAACCCTTCCTGGATTTTAGGTGCCAATTCAACTCCTGTTCACTTGGATGTTAGACTTTAAGGTTCTTTACCACAGAAACTAGAAACATTACCCCGGTAGACTTTCAGGAGGCCTGAAACCACAAGTGCTCATTCTCATAGGTTAACTCCTGAGTTCAGCTCTGCCTGCACAAGTCTTACATGAGAACACTTGGGAGAACGCATTTCAGGCTTTCTAATGCTTTAACATTAGAGACTGTCTTTCTCTTTTATGTTCTCCTTTCTTCACTGACTGGATAGGAATGAAAAGGAAGCACACGTGATGATCTTAATGCCTAAGTCTTCCTCTTGGATTAGGGTTAGTGGCTGTATGTTGGTTCTCCAAAGAGCTGAATTTAGGGGACATAAAATTAGGGTACTTTGCAATATAAGGTAACCAGTTTTGTTCAAGGTGATTCTGTCATTTTGCTCTGCTCTTAGATTTGGGTTCAAAGCCATCATTTACTATGTTCTGGTTGGAGGAACTGAAAAATTATTTCTAGCTTTGTCATCTTTTTTTTTTTCCAGCCGCTGAAGACATAGAGCCACTGATCAAACCTGTGCATATACAGTGTCTGACACATCATACCTACTTCCTCATCTTAGGACAGGCTGTTTCATCATGGGTAGTGATTAGCTCTACTGGAGACTGAGAATGTGCTTTTTGGATAATGACTTAATGTTTAGAGTTAGTGAAGATGACTGGTTTGGGAATTTGGAGAGTGTGTATGTTGAATGAGATGGTATTTATATTCTTTGAAGATAATGAACTTTTACTCTAACCTGTTAGAAATATAGTAGAGACTTCTTTTTTCTTTTTTTTTTCTTTTAATGTCTCATAAGACAAACACTAAAGAAATCAATTAGTCTGGAGAAGTACAAGCTCATCGCCTGTGTTATCCAGGCAACTAAATGACAGGCTAATCATCAATGTGTCACTAACTTCAGCAGGTTATCCCTGAGGAAGGCCTGAACTGTGTTCCACAAAGACAAAAATCTATTCTACGAATTCCGATCTACAACTATTCTGTTCTAGGCACTGTACTGGGTATTATAAAGATGACACAATCCAGCATTACATTGGATAGTGAATCTTAACTAGAATCCATGAAATCTTAGGGATTGTGTGTTCTCAAAAACTTTAATGCTTTTGCTTTTGTTTCAGTAATTAACTTTTTAATAGTCATTTTTACTAGTTATAAAAGCAAAAGTTTCTACAGCGATAACTCACATGTGAAAGATATATTCATAGATTAAAGATTAAGTTTCTTAGCCTGATGTCTAAGAATATGTTTGCATGTTCTCAGAATCCTCAGGAAGTTTCCTTTCATTCAGGGTCCAGATATTATTGAAGTTATTATGGCATAAGGAGTCTAAATTTTTGTCCATCTTAACCCTGAACATGGTTTGTGTTCTTAGCCCACACAGTCATTTCAATCCAATTGACCTGAATCTTGCTCTGAAGTAAGGTGCCCAGACTAGGTGAACTCTGAACCTCTTCCAGCTTTAATAGTTTATGCTCTGTGACTTTCTCTCCAGCTGGAATTGGAGCCTGAATTTCTTTGTAATTTCTGGTTCAGAAGAGAGAGCACCAGCTGGACATCTGATTTATTCTCATTCTGCCTCTAGAAATGGTTGTTAGGAAAATACTGATGACATCATTTTCCTTCTTTGGGTCTTAGGCTTTTCATTTAAGACATAGGAATGATAGCAGAAAGCAACAGCAAGAATATCAAAACCCAAATGAAAGTGAGTGATTGTATATGTTTGAATAAGCTTTGCAGGACAGCAGCAATGTTATTATGAGGATGAGTCCTGTGGTGACACCTACCAAAGGGCCACATTTCTATCTCCGATGACATAGGCTATGCAGTGGTGACAACCTTACATTCGTTCAAGTCAGTGGGAGTTCATTCATGTTACAAGTCAGTGGGTGTTGGTGGGGGCTTTCTTTGTTTGTTACTGCCACCAAGGGACCCAGGCTGCTAACTCCATCTAGACTCATGCTCTCAATATAACTGGAGCAAGGAGGAGGAGCTACAGCTAGCTGCATGCTGTCTCTGCATAACATCTCATTGGCTAATACAGGTCACATGATTATGAGAATAGCAATTCTATTTTTGACAAAAAGGAGCATGTCCCTCGTATTTGTCAAACTATCTTCACAGATTTAGCCCCTTTAACATGCTCATTTAAAATTTGGAGACTAAAATGACAATTATAATTCCAAACAGTGATAATTATAAAATACAAAATAATCAACAAACTCAAGTTGAGTTTTGGATTTGATATATACATTTCTCAGAAGAGGAAGTTTTCCTGGAGAGGGTGAAGAAGTAGGAGAATTTTTGGCAGTTGTTGATTGGTGGGTTGCCCATAATGAAAGAGTTGGCAGGTAATCATTCTTAGCCATGATTATGTACAAACAGAATGAAGCAGAATTAACTGGGGCTAAAGTTCATGGATCTCGAAAGTGAACAGCACAGTGACAATTGCAGAGAGTATAACTAGGAGGGTATACCATTAGCAGGGCCAATTTGTATGAACTGGCATGAAAATTCAAGTTTCACTGTACTTTCTCCAAAGGCTTCCCTACTATTTGTCCAATCTCTCCTAATATGAACACTTTCCTTTCATTTCCAATCTGTTTTCCCATGTAGAATCCTCTCTGTTAAACACAAATGTGACTTTGACTTCAGAGTCCATAGTTAAGAAGTTCTGTCATAAACCACTTGCTCTTTTGATCACTGCTCTACATGTGCTGTTCACTTTAACCCTGCAGAGTGAAATTCTATGAGACATTTTTGTCAAAGTATGTAATGACATGATTTATAGAAGTAACAACCTTGTTTTCATTTAGTATCCTGTCATTGGTCTGGGAGAAAAAGTGTCCTAAGTAGAGTGATTTTATTGTTTCTTTGAATATAATGTTCTTAGAAAGATATCATGATTTAGGGTAAAATGTCTTCAAAATCACTGAAAGCACATATTCAGATTTAAATATAAAAATATATTCATTATGCAAAATATAGCCATATATACACAGAAATATATGATTGTATGTATGCATATATGTATATTAGCATTTCAGTGTTAGCTGACTGGTTATGTTTGCATTGACGTCTCTGTAGATTATTTTTAACTATTGCCCTTTATAATGGTATATTTAGCAAACTATTACACAATTAAAGGTGAAAGGAAGAGGAAAAATTCCATAAGTGTGACATATATCTCTTGAAATGACTGCTCATAATTTGGTGGCAGCAAAAATTAGAAGGGAAAATAACTTGATATTTAAAAAAAATGGTACTTAACTCTCTCTGAAAGATATTGGAGTGCAAGTAGAAATGAACTTGGTATGGAGAAGGAGCGGCACGAAAACCCTGACTCACAAGCCTACACATGTCATTTGACATTGCAATTCATTTCATAAATCACTTTCGTGCTTGGGAAATGAAATCTATACCTAAATAATGTTGAAGCTAATAGAAGCAATACTAAGTTGCTGGTCTTGCCGGCACCATTGTCTCTCTTCTGAAAGACTGTTAGGGGATGTTGTAGCAATAAAGAACTGGAATTAGTGATTAATAATGTTCTCCAACTGCGTGTCTAAGGTGAATATGGTGTTAGACTTCAAGTCCACCCACGGAACCATCATATTGAAACATCAACAAAATACAGCCTCTAATAATATTTATGACCAAGAGGAACTAATTGTACCCTAGAATGGTAGAAGCAAAGTCAGGTGAAAAAAAGAAAAACCCTATAAAGATAGAAAGAACATTCAGCTATCTTGTGCCTTCTGCTGGCTGTCACTAGTTCGTAATCTTGGGGGATTATATTTACTTTAAAATGCCCTATGTGTTCATGGTGCCTGGATTTGTCACGGGTCTGTCGTCATTGAATAGCAATATAATGTGTGACAAATCTTCTGTGCTTAGAAAGATAGGGACAGTTTCATGAAAAGGGGCTCAACATTTAGAGAGCCAGGCAGTTCTCGCCTAGTGTGCATACCTGTGTGTGTTCATGGCTATGAGAGTAATAAATTTAGCAAAGGTGTTAAAGACTCAGAGTGACTCTAGTACTGAAAGAGTCAGGGTAATGGCGGAGAGACGGGTCTTTTTTTGCCTGCAGCCTGAGAAGACCAAGGGTTATTATCCGGCAAGTTCTGCACATGAACTCAGGTTATTATATAACTTGTTTTCAAAACTTTCTTGTTGGACAGGAGGGTTGCAGCTCTTCATGGTCCCTCTGGCACCTCTGGGCCTGATACCCACTGTAGTGTGGCAGGCTTATCAGGCTGACCAACCTTGTAGATCCTGTTGTGCATAGAATATTTTCTTCTCTCTCCACTTTTGTTGTTTACTTAGCAAAAGGCACTCCACCCTTACTGCAAGTTTTGACACTCTCTGATCCACTGAATGGCTACCATACCTTGACTTTCAGTTACATTAAATCCTATTATAATCATTTTCTTATAAGAAATCCTCTTTAACACTTGAAAAGTCAACTGCCATGGGTGTAATGTCATGCTGTCAAAATAAAAAAAAAATAGAAGAATTCTACTGAAATTGTAGTAACTATTGCATGTGCTTGAAAATAAGGTCAGTAATAAGGCACCCTACTCACTTAGCATTCTATTCTGGTATCAACAGAGGACAAAATGATCCTAGCCCATTCAAATATAGCTTGAGCTATAAATCAGTGGCCTTAAGTCTATGATTTTAAATCAATATGATACCATATTAAAATACTTTTTCTGGAAAAGCATTGGTTTCAGAAGCAAGGGCCAGAATGATTAATTATTACCATTATAATAATTAATGTAGAGAGGAATATTTTTCACTAATATATAACAAGAGCATACTGCATTGAAAGTTTTTTGTTTGCTTTGTTTCTTTTTTTTTTTTAATTTTTTTTTTTTTTTTTTGCAGCACTGGGGATCAAACTCATAACCTCATGCTTGCTAGGCAGGCACTTAGGCCACTGAGCTAAATCCCCAGCCTTTGTCTTTTTGAGACAGGGTCTCGCTATGCCATTCAGGCTGGCCTTGAGCTCACTTTGTAGCCTAGCCTGGTTTCGAACTCACAACGATCTTCCTGTCTCAGCCTCCCAAGTGCTGGGATCACAGGCGTGAGCCACCACACCCGGCTTGCTTTGTTTCTTTCAATGATCCTGCTGTGTTGACTATGCCATAAGCAAGTTTCAAATTTCAGGGGAAAAACAGGCATGATGTTTCTACCTTTTTTGCCTTTATTATTTTTGGCCAACATTTACAAATGAAGCTCAGAAGCCTGTTTTTTCATGTTTCGTTAATTTAGTTTATATTCCACATAGTTTGCTGCTACTTTGGGGTAGCCTCATTTTGAGGAACATTAACAGGATCAAAGGAGAGAAATGATTGTCTGAGGACAGTAACAGATTTTGTCAGTAGTGTCATTTCAGTATTATTCATACCTGTGGATTATTCAGACTGACACTCTTAGATCCATTTTGGGCTATGATGCCCCTTTGTACATTAGTGAGTGGAAGGTTGTCTCTCTAGTTAATAAAACTGCACCACAATAACTAGAGAGTTATCCTATTTCTCTTATGTTTTCACTGTGCTAGAAAAATGCATAGCTGAATAACTATGTATGAAGAGGAGTGAGAAAATTTCTTCTTTCCCTTTTGAACCATTAACTCCAACTGGCAGGTTAGCAAAATCTTAACCAGTTTGGAAATGAGCATTATGCCATACCTTATTCTGTTTCTGGAGAAAGACTAAAATTACTGATGACTCTGGTCATCATATGCAGCAGCCAGATTTTTTGCTATAACCTTGGAGAGGTGGAGTTCTCTGCTTTCATAATGAAGCTTTGGTTGGCCCATCTTTCCAGGCAAAGGTAATGTAAACTGGAATTGGTCACAGAGGCCCTGGCAGCTGGCTTAACCTGTTTATATAAAGACGGAACACAGCCACTGATTAAGAGAGCCACCTCCTACTGGTTGGTTTGGAGTGCAGCCCAGAATTTTCCATGGAGATAGCTTTTAAAAGTTGGGTCAGAATCTCAGTGAAAGATAAGGACACACAAGAAAGCCCTTGTGGGTTTTCCTGTCTTCAGAACCCCCACTGTTCAGCAAGGATCAGAATAGATATATTTGGCCAATGAAATGCTTCTGCTAGGTTTATCTCCATGAGAGGATCACACTTCCTGGAGTGATCCTCTGGACTGAGGATAAGTAGGTCAGTTTGAGCCAAGCTTAGTATTTAGTCACTTATGTAAGTCCTTGACTCTTCAGTTCTGAGACCCTCCAGGGTGGACCAGTCAGTAATAAGATAATTTGGTGGCAGGAAATATAGGGGATACTTTTCAATGGTAGGGGCAATGTTTAAATAAGGGGACACTTTGGCTTCTAAGTTTAAATTGGGGAAGAAATTTAAGGAAAGCAAAGAGGAGTGGACAAGAAAGTGAGTGGGGGACCAAGGACCCGATGAAAAATCCAGGGAGAATCAGCAGAGAAACTAGACAGCTTTCATGGTTCCTTGGATTTCACCACCATGAAAGTATCTCCAATGAAATCCTTACTAAAGAAACTAGCACTAATGACATACTCTTGAAAGAGCAGTATACCTGTTAAGGTGAAAATATGATCTTTAGATTACAGTTATAGATGCAGAAGAACCCTTATGCTAGATTGGAATTTGATTCTATTCATTTTATTGATTTAGTAAACAGAATCTATTTCCTTTTTAAATTGTCTAGCTCTGTGCTTAGAAGTAAAGTTGAGCACTACAGGAATTGGGGTCTTGAATAGTGGAGTAGTGTACAACTCAAAGAAGTGATTAGAAGATGTTGCTGCCTCTAGTTTACAACTTCTAGAGGTTAAAAAAAGAGAATACCTCACTTTTATAAAGGGAAAAAACCCTTCACGTAGATTATTATATAAATAAATCTTAACAAGCACTGCTGTTCTTTTTTCTTTCTTTTTTTTTTACAAAGCACAAAGAGTTATTGTGTGATTTATGTGAAAAGGTTATATAACTGTACTCTGTTACTTTAAATAGTGTTTTTTATTTAAACTGCCAACTTCTTCATCACCAGCACAGAAAAAAAAATGCATATTTGCTAAGCACAAAGGTAATTTTCAAGGACTGTAATTAGCTCATGATAACTCTATCTTTTGTGATGTCTTTGCTGCTGAACTAGAAAAGAAATGGACTTTTTTTCATTGTTAAATCTAAACTGTGGCACCTGCAGTGTGTCACTTGGGTGAGAGGCAGGGAGGGGGAAAGTTGGAAGTATTATACTGGATTGGGAAAATTACGGATGTAATAAAGTAACAGATCCTGCAACTTTCATTTGGCTTCATCTCTTCTTTTTACAAACATGACAAAGCTCTATTTCCTGGTTTCTGCAGCCTAAATGACCTTTACTATAAATATATTAAAAGATGTATTTAAAAGCACAAAGCAAATACATGACACGAAAGATGAAAACAATAATGAAATGATCGTCAAAAAGTAGGAAAAAAAACCAGAGGTGCAAATCATTGTGTTTTCAAAAGGGTATTAGGATAAAACACTGGCAAGAGAAGGAAAACTAAATGAAGGAAACATTTGAGAAAGAGAAGGCAAATTTAATTCATTCCAGGAAAATCACTTATTGGGAAAATTTTTATTTCCATGAAAAATTCTATCTTTAACAGTGGACAATAGATGTGATATGGTGTGTGTGTGAGTGTGTGTGTGCAGTGTCACCAGATGTTTTTCTGCCATTGGTTGAGACAACATTATGGAGGAACACAGGGGGTGAGATGAGAACATTTTCCCCAGGGTAAGAAAAATCTCCAGAGAAAATCTAGAAAGTTTCCTTCTTAGGAAAGTAGTTTGTTGTAAGCAGTGGAATGCTCTGGAGGTCATAAGTGTCAAACATCCTGGGACAAAGAGGCCTGTTTCCTTCTGAGAACACCCTGCCTTTGTCAGCTGAGCCCTGGGACTCGAGACCTTGTTATTCACCCAGGATTGGACTATGACCACGTGCACAGTAGAAAAGTCTATAAAGCTCTGAAGTCAAGGAACTGCTCTATGGCAATGTGAATACTGGGTGTGTTTTCTGCAGGACTGTGAGAATATTATCACCTGTTTGGTCACCAACCTGGTTGCCCAGGTGGCAGTTTGGCAAGCCACCAGCAGGAACAATAACTACCTCTTGCTATGGGCTGTGCAATATTCAGACACAGTTGTTCTCAGGCGGCACTGACCCCTTTGAGTTTGAAAATGAGATTTAAATTTCAATAGGAATAAAAACAACTCAGAGGAGTCTAAAAATGAATAAATACTTTTGAGTTCAGAGTCCAGATACTCACTGTTGGCAACAATACACAGGGAGAAAACTGTTGATTTTTTCAAGAGTGCCTTGCAACTGGCAGAGAGGAATAAGATGAGGTAGCTGACTGTTTCAGTCTGTTATGGACAGCAATGGCATTCAATATGTTTTGCAGCTAGAATTCAATTGTAAGCTTGGTTGTTATATCTTTAAAAGTTACATGGGAATGTGGACCTCTATCAGGTAAAGTCTTCGGTATTTAAGGTCTCATTAAATCTTGTTGTCTGGAAGGTGTCACACACACTGTTTAATAGACCAAATAAGAAAGGACTAAAAGTTAATTTCCTAGCCAGGAAGAAGGAAGTCAATTAAAAACATACACTTAAAGAATGATCAATTTCCTTCCCAGGATAACTCAAAGGAAGTGTTTTGAAAGGTGTATTTAAACTAAGCTGTAGAGTACATATCAAAGGGGAAAGAAAAGTTAAACTGTGAAAGGAGAGCCCAAAGTTAGCAGAGACAGGATATACAATAACAGGTGCAGCCTTGTGGAAGTCCACAGCCACCTTCTCTGACTTTAGCAGATGAAGGGAGGATCTCCTCAAACAGTGCATACTTTCTCAGAGACTTAAAGCCTACCTTAGGCTCCAGCAAAGGTTGGGAAGTAATATAAATTCCTCCATGAGCTCAACATGAGGATCAGGCTAAAATTAACTCCACTCGTAGACAGAAGGCTGCCAAAATGACACTCTTCTCCATTATTCTGCAAAAGAAATGCTTTTCTTTAAACCTAGGGAGGAAAAGCAGAGACAAAAAGTCCTTCAAATGAATTGTGTGCCAGGTTTTATCCAAGCTGGGTCACTTGGAGAGACATCTCTTTATTTCTGTCCTTTCTATGGGCTACATTTAGATTTTGAAACAATTAGCCCTCTTTAAGCATTTTTTAAAAAGTCACCTGCTCTAGAAATTCCAACATTTTGTATTTTTAGATGCTGGGGTCAGGGCAAGTGCAAAAATGATGACATTTTCTGCCCTTAGAAGCCATTCTTTTTTGACTTTTGCAGGACAAAACAAAGTGAGCAATGAAAAAGTTGCAGCATTTCACTTTAATTCCTTAGGGTCAGAAGCACAAAGCGTAAATACCAGCATGTTTTTGGAGGTTACCCTTATTAAAGTAAACCCATTGAGGAAGACAAGTGTTCTTTGTTGTGAAATCTCTCGAGGTCTTGAAAAGTTTACAATTAGGCTCATTTATTTTCTCCATCTGCTGTTATTTAACTGTAACCATGAAAGTAAGGTGAAGAGTCTACTTTCCAATCTGATTCATCCCCCAACCCCGACAATTCTAAATTGAGGGTTCTGTGAAGACTTTAGCTTTCTAAAACATCTTTTAAGGAGAGGAAATGTGTGTTCTACTGGAGGACAGAACCTCCTGTCTTCTCAGTTACATGTGAAAATTCAGTCCAAGGTTCTTAGAATAAATCACCTAGGAAAGGAAAGAAGGATGGCTGGAGAGAAAGAATGGAAAAACACACTGAATTGCATAAACATTTTAACTTTCAAATGAATACAGGCAATCCCTCACTTGCGGGCAGCCCTTATGAATAGCTGAATGTACACATAAACATCATCCTCTTGGCTCATCCCTCCATACTCAGAAAAGGCTGACGCCTAAACCTCTGTGTGTAAAACCTGAGAACTTTCTGATCTCATTACATTTCATTCAAACACATTTGTACTGATTATGTATTCCATGCCATATACTAGAGAAGGGATTAAGAACACAGAGGTGAGCAGAAATAGACCAGAGCAGGCCTTCTGAAGCTCACATGCTAGATTCTAGACAAAAAAACTAGCCTTAAATCAAACAACTGCACACATAGATGTAAAATTCCACCTCTGATAAGTGCAATGATGGAAAGGCCTATGATGCTCTGAGTGCAGACAGTAGACTGAACCCGTTTCCAAGGTTTAAGGTGGATTTTCTGGAGGTGGTGATGAACACTGACTTGTGAAGGTTGAACAGGTATTGGTTCACTAAGGAAGGAAGTGAAGAAACTCCTAGATTAAATAGCAAGTTTCAAGACAGAACATGGGAATGGTAGAGAGAAGGCCAGTGTGGCTGGTGAGAGCAGACCAAGGGCAACTGGAAACAACCGAAGAGGGACAGGAGCCAAACAAATGGACCTTGAGGTCCAAGTAGTCTCTTGCCTTTATTGTAAGATAATTGGAAAGTCTGACTTGTCAGATCAGTGATTGGAACTGTTAGCTTCGATAAAGTAGTCAGATATAAAATTTTTTTGAACGTTAGTGCCTAATGGAAATTTAACTCACTGTGAACTCTTAAACTTTGTCCTCCCTGGATTGTCACACACTTCTGTCTGCCTTATGTCCATTCTTCCTGCCCACTTTTCACTGTAGCTAAACTCTCACCTTTGATGTTCCCTGAGAGATTATTTTAAATATTCCATTAAATAGGGATGACCACATTTTGATGGATTATTTATTCAACAAATACTGTTGGTGCTTACTGTGTGCTAAACACACAAGGTCCCGTGATGCCATAGGTAGGACAGACATAGTCCCTGGCCTGATGGGGCATGTGGTCGGTCTACAGAAGTGCTGTCCAATAGAAGTTTCTGCAATGATGGAAACGTTCTACTGTGTAATTGTGAACATATGCAATGTTGCCAGTGAACTGAAAACTAAAGTTTTAGTTTTGTTTAATTTTGGCTAATTGCAACATGAATTTATATAGCCACGTGAGGTCACTGAATTGAATAATACAGGTCCGTAGGGCCAGAGACAGAGGCTTAGTGAGATACGGAGAAAGTAACCAGAGAAAGCCTGATAAAAATCATCCTTTCACACATTTGGAACTCAAAGAAGCTATAGAGTTTCAGATTTTAATATAGGGAATACGGGGTGCATGAAATTTATACAATCTCCTAGGAAATAACTTTTAATAAACCAAAATTTCACCAAAAAGAATGGGCAATTATTGGCCCTTCACTGAATTGATACAGATCTCTTTCCTACAGCCTTCGTTGTAGGAAGGATCCTGTGAAGATTTCCAATACTAAATACACAGGCGCTGTGAGCTTTTCGGAAGCAACAGGAGACCCCAACACCATCCTTGTGTTGGAAATCATTATTTAATTGAACTGCACAAGAGGAGAGAAGTTGAGCTTTTAAGGATAAATGGGTCATATGACGATTTAAATCACCATCAAAAAAAAATCTAGCATAAAATGTTTTGTTCTGGAAGAATATCACCTATTTTAGAAATCAGTTCAGAGGAACTCTTTGGCTAGAACAGTTTTTATCAGAGTTGTTTAAAAGTTGTGTGTTGTGTTACTGGTAGCAATGGGCTTCCAAGATGTTTTGTAGTTGAAAGTAATCATACCTAGCTCGCAGCCGCTAGTCTGAGAAAGAATTAAACAAAACAACGAAGACTTCCCTCCTATTCTAAAGAGTAATACCAGAGGAAAACTTTCTTGGATTGAGAGGAGTTGATAATAGGGAGGGGGGTGGTCTCAGCATAGAGGGATGCCCTGAATATCTGTGATCAATTTGTGTTTCATCTATGTGGGGACAGACAGTTCGAGAAAGAGCAGAGGCCTTCACACTAGTGCACAAGGGCTGGAAAGGAAATTAAAGCTGTGTGTGTAATTGTTTCTAGACGGCTAATAGGGGGAGGGAGGCCACATAAAGATAGAGCAAGGTGCCCCCGGGGTTAAGCCTAGGAAGAATGGGGCTTCATGGTGATGGACACAGTGTGGATTTTAAAAGCAGCCCAAATCAAGGCTGGGAGGAAGACCAGGGCTGGTTTAAATGGTGATAAATAACACAGATTTCAGAGGAAGGTCTTCACAATAAATTCAACTTTAAGTTATTTGAAAGCTGTCCAAAATACAGTGTAACTGAAATAAAGAGATAATATATTTTAAATTTCATTAACCATGGCCCATTTCTGTCCATCACTGGAATATCAGTTCAAAAAACAAAACAAAACCTGCCTTACCCTACCTGATGACAGTGTACTTTCAGTGCATTTCCCTAAGACATTTTTGTATTTCTATCTCAGTCTCATTATAATGAAATAAAATCAATAATATCTATATCTAACACTGCCTGCCTCACAGAAGTGACAAACAACATAACAAACATAAAAGTCTTGTAAAACTCTAGTGCATATGCAAATATGTGATTTTATTCATCATTTGAGTGGCAGGTGATCTCCTTGAAAGTCAAACTAAGAACTGCAGCCTGGAGTGATTAGGACAAGTGTCGGTATGGTTTACTCTACCTCCTGCCTAGTTGAAGGGTCGTAGACAATGAAGATAATGAACTTGTAGATCCAGGGTGCAACTTTGCTCCAGAGCTGGACTCTAAATATTTCAGGGCCTGCAAAAGGAGAGGATAAGATGCAAACTACCACCCAAATCCAAATTCTTTTGTTTCCATTATACCGGAGCTTAGGGAAGGTAAGTATTTCAATCTTGTTGCAGTTTCCACTGTGCGTCCTGTTGGTTTCAGACACTTATCTAATTTGTTGTTTGTTCACAAAGTACTTTTAACCACAACAGAAAGAGAGCTATCAAAGTTACCTCTGTTCTCTGTGTCACACGATTAGAGAGAGGCTGTCCTTTGGTTAGGTGACTTTAAATAATTTACTTGTTCCTTCTGGGGTACAGTATTCTTAAAGTTCATCCAAAGTTTTGGGTTTCAGAATCCAGATAGCAAGGATCTGAGAAATAACTTATTTTGTTAGGATTTTAATTCCAGTGAATAGCTGGTATTCCTGGGCTGGAGTCATCAGCTACTTTTCATATTCTTTTTCTTAGTCATTGTAGGTCTCAGGAAAGAGGATGAAGCTATGGAAGGTGCTTAAAGGAAGGAAGAGGCCCTGAGGAGCTTTAGCGAACAACAGATGCATTAAGGGTTGACCAGGATTGGCTAGGAATGAGGCATCTCAAACAAATCTGTTTGTCTGAGAGTTACTGAATTTTAAGTGTTTGAATGTGTAGGAGTGCTACCAGGCATTTCATATCTAATCATCTTGTTTTCATTAATAGAGACTAAGAAGAGCTGAATAATGTCCTCATTGATGGAATCTGGCTATAAAGTAAAACTGCCAGTTGAATTCCAATTTCCTACTGTCTTCGGTGTTGTGTCAGAAAACATTTCCATGGCTATAGTTGCTCCAGTGATCTCTTTCCTGGACGTTTCAGTTTTTACGTGCTCAATTATCAAAACAAGTTTGTGTCATCTCATTTCTAATTAGGCCTGTTTAAAGGGATGTTGTCATCATCAGTTTTGTTTCAAATACATATTTTTTCCCCCAAGTATGTTGGGATTAAAATATTGTCATTGTCGCCAGAGCTTAATCCAAGGCCACATTTGTGTTTTAGGTTTTGCAGATTCTAGTTTCTTAATTGCATATAGTTGATGCTGGCCATGCAAATTCCCATGAGGAGGGAGGCTTGTGGGGACTCAGGAGGAAAGCAGAGCCTGGAGGGCTGGGGATATAGCTCAGTGGCACAGCGCCTGCCTGGCAGTGCAAAGTCTTGAGTTCGAATCCAGGTACCAAAAGAAAAAAAGTGCCTGGGAAAGAAAGTGGAACCTGGGAGGCAGAGCCGGCCTGGTCTCAGGCCTCTGTTGGGGTCAGAGATCAAAGCAACAGCCAAGCACAGTTCCTTCAGGATTTTCCTTCTAGAATTGCTGCAGTTTCTTTCTTTTTTTCTTTCTTTCTCTTTCTTTCTTCTCTTTCTTTCCTTTCTTTCTTTCTTTCTTTCTTTCTTTCTTTCTTTCTTTCTTTCTTTCTTTCTTTTTCTTTCTTCTCTCTCTCTCTTTCTTTCTTTCTTTCTCTCTCTCTTTCTTTCTTTCTTTCTTTTTTTTCTTTCTTTCCTTTCTGTCTCTCTCTGTCTCTCTCTCTGTCCTTTCTTTCCACAGCTTCCTCTACTACAAGGACATATTCTCCCCATGCACAGAAGCCCTGTTCAAACATTACTGAGAAGCCTGATAAGAAGAAAAAGCATCCACTGATGAATTCTCAGAAAGAAAGCATTAGATTTAACTACAGGGCAATACCGCTCTGATTACCACGGCCCAGCTGACAGGAAGGTTGCCAGGCAGCGCTTGTTCTGCCAAGAGTGGCGGTGGAATGAAGCAACCATGTGGTTTGTGTTACCACTTTTTTTTTCAGTTTTTTAAGGTTTAGAAAAGAGAACGTCACCAACGATGATAATTCACTTTGGAATGAATACATTTTCGATGCGGTGTTCAGCAACTGCTGATTTGCTTTAAATCCTAAATGTTCCTATTCACATTTTTACAACATGGACAAGATAAAGCACAGGAGATGTCCACGTCCTACTATATGCAAATAACTAAGTTTCAGGCCAAATCCATCTTTTAAAAAAAGAACGAAAAAATTAAAAACCTTGCCAGTATTTTCTAAGCTGCTACTTACAGCCTTTATAAAGATAGCATGGGAAAAAAAGAAGCAGAAGCCAAAGAGTAAAGCTAAATTCTGCCTTCCATTTGCTTGCACCATCTTTTTTAAAGTTGGAGTTGATTTTTAAAAAAATATCTCAAGTCATAATTTGCCACAAACTAATCAATCTGGGTAGGCCAATCTGTGTTAAACCATAAAATTCAAATGTTTTAATTGGTCTTTTATTATCTAATTTTTTTTTTAATTTACAATACGGTAGACAAGTCTGGGATTATTCACACTCTGAATTCTTCTGGGTGTTCTTAGAAATACTATTCTCAGGAAGTCTGAAATACTAAATTGGAACAAATGATTCAATGCTTAGACAAATTTGCAAAGTCATATGGTTTGAGGATTTGCATTGAGCTCAGTAAAATTCTTTTCAAATAAGCCCCTTCCTCAAAGGAAGACACCCAGCTCCCTGTCTATGGAGTACTCCAGACTCCCGTGGCATTGTTCTTAGTCTCATCCCTAAAGTAAACATGTTTTCAAGGAGACATATTTTTTTTTTAAGAAGACATATTTTTAAAAGGCACTGCAGCAGAACTCAGCTATTCCTTACAATGCTATTGCTTTCTTATCACATTTTAAGGATTCTGGAAAATCTACTAAGACATCATACTCCTGAAGCAAGGCCTTTCTGTCAGAGGTTATAAGGCAGCAGAAACCAGAAAGAATCCATAGCTGGTAAAATCAGACATTTCTGCAAAGACCTTCAAACAAAGAAAAAATATAACTTGTCAGTCATGATGCCCTGGCCTAAACAAACTGCAGGCCTGCTTAGAGAGAGGCTGTCAAACATAGTCATTTGGACTCTAAAATTATGCTTGGCAAAACACTAAATTAGTTTTGTCAAAACATAACCTTGGTTCTCAAAACATTGTCAGAACTTTTAAAGTTCAATGAAAGAAAGCAGCATTTATGGTTTAGGTGACATTATACTCTGCATAGAATTCATCTGTCTGCTCATCCATCCATCCATCCATCCATCCCAGCACCCACCCACCTACCTACCCACCCAAACATTTCATTCAGTCATTCAACAAGTGCTGAATTTTTACTATATGTCAGGAACCTTCTTGGCCCTGACTGATAAAAAGGCATAGTCATATTCTCAAGGATAGTATCCTAGTGAAGAGGTCTAGAAGTTCTAGAGGAGACATACATGAATGAATTGCTTCAATCTAATAAAATGACCACTGTAATGGACAAGCAGTGAGAGAATGAAAGAAACCACAGCCCTAAGGTTGTACTTGTTCAGTATAATCTAGGAGCTCAGCTGAAGACAGCCTACTCTTTCCAGATACTCATTAAAATTTCATCGAAGACCTACTGTCTGACATCACTTCATTTTTTTTTTTCTCTTGACATGCATGACTTAGGGCACAGTCACTAGAAACACACTGCCACTGGGATACCCAAATAGGTGCTCAAACACACATTTCTTTGAGGAGGGAGCTTTCTTGGAGAAGGTGAAGAAAGAGCATAAAGATCATGGACAGCTATTGAACTGTGGCTGGTCCCTTACCAGCTATGATGATAGATGTTTCCTTCTTCTCAAAGAAACACATTGAGATGCTAAGGAGTGAGTGGCATTATTGTATGAACAACCTCAATATGATCCAATGTACTTAAAAATAAACATATTTAACAAACTCTTATCCTTAGGTATACTTTTGACAGAATTAAAATACATTGTGATGATTGTGTTGATTCATTGCAGCTGACCATCACTTGTTAAAAAAGCTTGCCAAAGACATTGTTCAGAAGTTTACATTCTTCCAAAGTAAGAAGACAGCTGGTGTTTTTGATACATTACCTCAGGAATGATCTTTAGAAAACAAATTTCAATGTACAAGTCTTTAAAAATGTTTGATGACTCTAGGTGTCTTGAACCACATTAACTGCCTTCTATTTTTCCAACATTGAGAGAAAGCATGATTGGACTCAACATTGGTTTATGACTGGGGAAGTGACAGCTCTGGCACACAAAGCTTGAATAGAGCCCCAAAGATAAATTTAGAAGGCAAATGTGATGGTCTTAACAGCTCTTCTTCTGAAGGGCTTTGAATTCCAACAGAACATGTCAAACTAATGCAGCTGAGTATTTATCTGTTAGGTCAAAGGTGGCAGTGGTGAACATAGAGTATTACGTATTTCAGAATCTGTAGGCTTACGTGATGATAAGATCACAGTGTGAAGATTATTGCAGTATTACCTTTGGGTTGTGGGTTGGAAAGGCTGTGTCCATGCTTTTTTTGTTTTTTGTATCGGGAATCAAACTCAGGACCTTGTGCTTGCCAGGCAGGTGCTTATGTCCCTGAGCTATATCCCTGGCCCAGAAAGACTGTGTCTGTTCATACAATAAAATAAGATCTTTTAAAATTTAGAATTATTACTTTTGATCCTTACACAATCCATTCAATAATTGAAGGGGTAGTGTACTGATCTTTTATAGCTACTACAACTGAAAATTAAAAGCCGTAGATCTATTTAGTCTATTCCTTTTCCTTACTGAGATGTAAGTGACATTTCTGCTAAGTTTCCAAGACCTATTAAGTGGGCTTAGAGTTTACTGAATGAAAGGCAGGGGATAAATTCATTGAGCATATCTCAAAAATTGAATTCTTTGAATGGACTTGCCATCTATCTTAGAATTTTTATTGAACGTGTTGGACATTGGCTGCTCGACCTCGGATTGTCAGGGAGTGCTTTGTGGCTCTGTGCAGGGCCAAGAACTGTTGAAGGGGCTCAGCTGCTCCCCTGGAAATATCAAGCGTTTCCGAGCCTGTGTATGCTCCTAATGTGTGCCGCAAGATTCCGGTGGCGACTTTGTTCAGAAGTCTACAATCAGTATTCATTCTTTGAAGTTCAATGTACTTTTCAGGTTCAAAAAATAACCAATAAACTCAACGATTAAGTGTACAGATGGCCCCCCCACTTAGGATGGTTTAGCTAATGATTTTTTGACCTTATGACAGTGCAAAAGCAATTCACATTCAGTAGAAGTTGCATTCGAATTCTGAAGTTTGATCTTTCCTTAGGTTAATGATACAGTATTTGGTACAATCCTATCTTGTGATGCTGGGCAGCAGTAGTGAGTCACAGCTCCCAGTAAGCCCTGCAATAACAACAGGAAGTGAGTGATAATCTACAGTGTACTGTGTCGCTAAGCTATGATGTTCAATATGTTAGGTGTATTAAATGCATTTTTGACCTATGATATTTTCAATTTACGATGGGTTGACCAGGATGGAGCCCCACTATTAGTCAGAGAGCATCTGTATATACTTCCAAGTCAGTCCCAAGCCCCACCCTATGAATGGATGGTGAATACCTGACCAGCCACCCTTATCCTAGTAGTCACAGTAAGGACATTTGGACAGGGATGCAGGAGGTGTCCCTGGTCATGTGGTGTGGAGAAAACCCTTTTATGCCCTTTGAAGGATAGAGGAAGTCAATGGGGATGGTGAATGTGTGGGTCCTAGAGCTTTATACAGGATGGGCCTTTCTCCCATTATCCAAGATTTCTTTACTTCCTCCAACGTTCTGGACCAGAGAGGTATCCACGCTTTACTAATACTTGTTATTTGGGAGCCTCTTATTCTACCTTATCCTTTCAGGCCTCTTCTCTCAGTGTCTTTTCTCACTTTGCCTTGTATTTCTTATTTCATTCACTTCAGATGGGTTTTTCTAGAGAAGATCTAGCTCTACATGAACATTTAAAATTTTTTATTTCACCCCATTTTTGGAAAGCAGTATCAATTTCATATTTCTTAGAACAAATGGATTTGAATTCGGAAAGCTTCTGGGCATTGACCTCCTGATGCTTTGCCTTTACCTCCCATCCCTGCCCTAGATTTGACTACATGTTACAAGCTCTTACCTGGATTTCTCTTTTGTCCTGGGTAGTGCAGTTTTATCAGCTCATTGCCTCTACCTCTAACTCCCCTACTGTCTTCCAAGCACAGTGGAACTTTGTGCTGATAATAAACACATCTGTGTCAATCATTTTATTTGACAATAAAATAAATCCTTTGTTGCCAATGAATATTGAGACAAAACTTTTGGAAACTTTGAACGTGAAGCAGGGAGAAAGGGTGAAGCTACTTCTTAATTATACAGGAGGATTCTGGTGAAGATGAAAAGAAATAAAGGGTTCAAGACATGTTTAGAAGGTAAAAGTGATCTCAGAGATCAACTGACAAGGTGATGAAATAGTACAAGGTTTTAGATTTCTGGTTTGTAAAAGTAAATAATGCAGCATATAGTGACATGGAGAATACTAGAGAAATTGCACTTTTGGTCCAAGGGAGGAAGTGTGTGTGGGGGGGATCATGAGTTTTTACTCAAGATACAATACATTTTAAGTACCTGAAATATCTAAATATTATTACCAAATAACTCCTTGGTCATAAAACTGGAACTAAGAAGAGAGTTCTGAACTAGAATGATGTCAGTGAATTATTCATGCAATGATAGGAAAGAAATGTCTGGGTTTGGTAAGATTTTCTGGAGAAAGAGGCATGATAGAGTTTTGGGAAACTAGATTTTGTCTAGTAAGTATTCACTTTTTAAAAAAATTGTTATTATCATTTCCTATTGGAGGAGTATACCTCCTTGTCCCATTTACTTGGCCCTATGAGTTGTTTTGGCAAATGAGGTATCAGCAGATGTCACAAGAGCAGATGTTTGAAATGTGCCCTTCTGTGCTCTTCTCTTTTGCTTGAAAAGCACATGATTTGACTTAGATAACTGCTGGCTCTTAAAATTAGTTAACTTGGTATCTAATTCAAGATTTGAGGTCAAGTCCAGTTGAACCTAGCTTACATCAGTCTAACACGAGTCACAGCTATTTAAGTGAGAGGTAATTATCTACTTCAGATGTCAAGATCTGTTGTTATGCAGGACTGTTGGGATAGTAGCTGACTGAAACAAAGGCGCATGATCTAATAGTAAGGAACATTAAAGTCCTTACAGGACTGAATGTAGATTAAAAGCAATATTGACATATGATACATATTTGTATTGGCAAGATCCATTTTAAGGGCTTGATCAAATACTTGGTGATATATGTATGAATGGACACACAGTCCAATTTAGTCACAATTGTTTAACTATCATAAGTGTCTGTAAGTCACATATATATTCTTATAACTATTCTTCTTCCAAGCAGTATGTCTTTAAATAATAAGAAGCGGTTCAAATCAACCTGGATACGATAGTAGCCAAGATCAACAACTGTATCCCTTCTTTCTCCCTGAGTACATTTTTATTATGTGTTGTAAAGAAATGCTTAAGAAAATTGATGTTCTATCTAAATCCTACACGAATATTTTAGGCTATGTTTTATTGTTGTTGTTGAAGCACATTTCAAGTGAACAAATTTTAAAATTAAAAAAGAAAGTTATTAGTGGCAGTAAACATGCCTGTAAATAGTATGTCAAGGGAATGAAGGCAATCAAAGTGGATCTTTTGGCCACTAACATTTTCATAAAAGTCCTGATTAGTTATGAGGTAATTGTGAGAGCTGATGAGTAGGAATCCAAGAAAGAAAAATAGCCTCTCTAGCTCAACAGCTGTGGAATCTTGTGGTAATTGCTGGAATATTCCTTCTCAGTAAATTTAAAGCTTGCTTTTTATGTCACAGTAAAATGTAAATGCTTGATCTGAAATATATATTTTAACTTTATCTTATTTACAACTTTTTCTTCAATGTAATTCTAAATTATAACTGAGAGGAGAAAAATTCAGCACCTGGATTTAGATGTACTGTCCACTAAAAAGATAGAAAAACTCATAGAAAAAGAAAAAGGCTGCAATTAAAAGCATTTGACTGTCAGGTTTTGATTATTAATGAAAATGTGATTTCTCTCCAAAGGTGGCCGTGCTAAATGCTCCCGAGCTGTTGTTGTTGTGTGTGTGTAAGCGTCATGCGCACACAAGCATGCACAGTTGCCCAGTATGCACAGAGGTATGTTAAATGATACCTTACCTACTTGACCACAGTGTGAAATTTTAAGGTATAAGCATGATCTAAAAGAAGAGAGGCTTCAAAAACGGAGCAACAGCTAACATTCCATTCTCTCAGAACCTTTTCATTTTCTCAGTCGGCTGGCTACCTCCTCCTTTTCCCAGCAGTCACCGGAAACGATATCCCATTTCCCACACTGCCCCACGCCTGAAAGGAAAGGGCGCCATCAGTTCTGAGAAAGACACTGCCAAAGTAACAAAACTTACTGGAGTGGATACTTTCTCACAGAAACTGTCGATCAGCTACAGACACAAATCTGCCCTCCTTATTCCTCAACCCATCCCGCAACCTGGGAAATCAACCTAAAGGAGAACCTCATCCTCAGAAGAACTTTTGCTCTTCTGTCAAAGAATCATATAAAAGACACTACCATCTTGGGATATTATGCTTGCTCTCCTTTCTGCATTGTTTATTGCACAGTTCCCCTTCCTTTCCGTGTGTGTGCATGTGTGAGAGAGACAGACACAGAGGGACAGAGACATAGAGACATCCATCACCACCACCATCATACAAACACAAAACAACAACAATAAC
>RJWT010008873.1:0-18815 GCA_004365215.1 Cuniculus paca | reverse complement strand
AATTTAGCACTGTGCCATTATATCAGTACTAAGTGGCAGGACCATTAAGAGGTTGATTCCACCACAAGGGCTCCACTCTCCTAATGGACTAATGTCATTGCTGTGGGGGTGGGTTCTTTACAGCAGGAGTGCATTACTTATAAAAGGACAAGTTTGGTTCCCTTGTGCCTCTCTCTCAGCCCCTCTTGCTCTTCCATCAAGGGATGACACAGCAAGGAGGCTCTCATTGGATTCTGGCCCATGACTACAGATTTCCCAGTCTCCACAAATGTAAACCAATACATTTCTGTTTGTTTCAAAGTACGCAGTCTGTGCCATTCTGTCAGAGCAGAATAAAATAGGCTAAGAAATTAGGGAATTTAAAATGTGAAAGTTATATAGGTGATGGGAACCACTAAAATATTTTATATTTTATTTTATTTTATTTTATTTTATTTTGAGACTGGGTCTTGCTATGTGGTCCAGGCTAACATCCAACTCACAGTGATCCTCCTGCCTCAGCCTCCCAGTGCTGGGATTACAGGCATGTGCCACCATGCCCAGCTATAGTGTTAGAGAGAAACATTCTGATTTGTAATTCTGCATGATAATCCCTATTTGAATGTCAGTGAATTGCAGGTAGAGAGGTCGGTTGACAAGTTAATTTAAGCAGTGTAGGCAGAATGGATGCATAGCAGTGACAGTGGACGTGGAAGAGGAGAGGACAAGAGCTTCGTGCCAATCTGAGTGACAAGGTCTGGCAATGGTGAGAGGTTGGAGGGAAAATGAAAAAAAGCAGGAGGCTAAATAAGCCTGAGACTTCCCGCTCACATATTTGAAGTAATTTAATGAAACAGAGCTAAACAAGTGGGTAAGCTTTGTGTTATTCAACAAAGCTTCATTGGAATATTACAGTTTGGAGCCTGCAGTGGGGGTCTCCAAAGAGGCAGGCTACTGGGCAGGAGAGAAGTTGTTGGTGCATGAAGTGAATAATGGTTCAGAATGGTTTAAGTATAACCCTGAATGCCAGCAGCATGGAGGACAGTCAAGGGCTTTGTTTCAGGAACTGCACCCAAAAATAGCAATCCGGGCTAGACCGGCTGGATTTGCAGACCCACACACGGAGGCTAAGTTGCTGCCATCCCAGGGAGCAGGCTGGGTGACTCCCCAGACGACCTTGGCCTATAGTTAGCTCTCACCATCCACTGTGGCTGATTTTCAAAGGAAAAGTAATAGCAGCTGACAGTGTTGCAAGAGTGTTTTCTTCCCTGTAAAGAAAAAGTGCTCATAAGCAATACATTTCCCAAGTGGCTGTTTCTCCTGGTTTGACTAACGGCTTCTGTGACTGCAAATATGCCTCTGGTTTCCATAAGGCCATTAAAAATTTAATCGCTTTTTTCTTGAGTCAAAATACCTTGAACTTCTTGGGTAACTTAGATGAATCAAAGTGTAAGTTCCAGCCCTGGGAAATATATCAAAGAAATGTGTGCTTTAGTTCATTAGAGTATCTTTTCCCCTTCTGTATATCACAATAAAAGTAAATTAGAATACAAGGATTGAAAGGCAGACAAGGAACCTAATCAGATTAGAAGTAAATTCTCCGTTTGGGGACTTAAAGTCAGAATATAAGATTCGACTACTTTTGAGGCTCTCAGATATAAAGTCCTCACTACCTCCTAGAGCTCAGGTCAAACCATCCGGTGGTAAGTTTGTTTTAGTGCGTGGTACCTGGGGAAAATACTGCAAAATGATTTTGCTTGTAAATTAAACTTTAGACACTGTACTTCATCGTGGAAACACTAGAGGGCGTAAGTCAGGTAGCAGGAGAAAGCTGCGAGGGGTCCAAGAGGAGAGAACTGAGGAAGGCATCCGAAGCCACAAATTGTACTTGAGTAGACACGAACGTTTATACCATGAATAAGTGACTTTAGAGTTGAAATTCAGTATTAAAAAACTTTATGATCTACTGGACTTGTTCATAATCCAGTAAAGGGAAATTATTCCTCTCTGACTAGAATCTGTATTCTGTTCGTTTGTAGACATTTTGAGAGTCAATACAATATGACTCTATCTGTGAGTCCTTAATTTCAGAGGATGTATTATTTGAATGAATAACCTCTTACAGATGTTGGATTTTTTAAAACCCAGCTCTTGTGGTTAGACTTACAGTTCTCACAGGGAATAGTAATGATACCAGGCATTTCAGATACTTGTAGGAATAAAATGTGCTCTTTGTAGATAACCTGAATCAGAAGTCTTTCCCTCTCCATTTTCTCCATGATTCTCATGCATTATCTCTACATTAAAACACCACCGTGCAATCCAGAAATACTGAAGTTCACTGGCCCAATATTATGCACATGTCAATGAGAACTGATATTTATTTTTCTTGTTTCAATTCTCAGTTCCCTAATTCCTTTGTGCCTCTTGAAAATGCCAAAAGAATTAATGAAGGCTGGAGTCTTATCATGATTTTTAAGATACATTGACAATTATGACAATCAGAAACAAAGATTTTTAACAAGAGACTGTTCAACCGGTTATTTAAACATTTTACCGAGTAACAAACTAGTATGTCTACGAAATATTGTCCTTAAACCATAGCAGATTTTTGAAATACAGTTGATAAAATCATGTGTGAATCTAAATGTAGGAAAATCACAATAAAGCATGCTTAGTTAATAAAGATCTGCCCTTTCACAAACCTTGGGGTGAGACTCCCCTGAATGTTAAATGCCAAGAGAGAAGAAACAACATTAATGAATTCCCCAAGACAGAGCCTGTTGGAAACGATCAATGACCCTGGCCAGAAAATTCATGTCCAAAATCTGGGTTTGCATTTGTTAGCCATGCACGATATTACTTACCTCTCAGGGAGGAACCTCTAATTTCAGAAAGTGCTGACATGTATTACTGCACCCGTTAGCAAAAGTCTTTGGCAGAAATGCCACTTATCCATGTTGTGGTAATGAACAGATTTAAAACATTCTGGTGTCACCATCCCTGAAAAAGCACATTCACTTGAATATTTCTTCCACAGGCAAAGGGAAATATTTCCTGCAGGCCCATGGGTGTGGAACACTATGGAGATATTGCTGGTGAGTGACAGAACGTCTGGTTGATTTACATGAAACCCATGTGCTCGTATGAGAATAGGTTAGGTTTAGATTGACGAGCAAATGTGTAGCCAGACTTCTGGCTGACAAATGGCAGAACTATGCCAGCACATTCGCTCCTCTGGAGAGAGACCAAAAGTGAAACAGGAGGATCAAGTTCACTCTTAAAGGACATTCAAACCTAATGGATGGCAGGGCGGCTAGGGTAGTAAGCACACAGAGATAGTCATCCTCCAAAATAGCATTAGGTGGGCTTACAATGCTGCTGGCATCCAAGACAGCGGCCACACCCTTATCAGGCATTGTTGTATGCTGTGTATTTTTGTATTGACATTCCTTCAGAAGAATCTGGGTGTTTTCAAGATAATTCCATTTTATTGGCATCTTGGGCTTAAAATCACTAATCTCTAAAAATGGCTTGTTTGAGTAAACCAGAAAGTGAAAATAACAACTGATGAGATTAGTATTAAAAATGGTGCCAAGCATTAAATGGTCCAGATTGAGTTAGATTTATTCTGGCTGGACACAGCTGAGAACAGAAACATCCATAGAGCATTTGTCAAGAAAAAGAACTGCTTGAGCCCTACTCTTCTCTCGAGAGCAGAGTTCAAAGCTCAGGGTTTTGGTTTGCTTCTGAGAATGGCATGGTAGTAAGGACAGGTGTTGCTCATTGACTTCCTGTGCTATGCCAAGATCCCTGCCCTGCACTTTACCTGCAGTAGCTCATTTAATTCTCACCACCACACCCTGGGGTAGGGTTGATGACCTTTGCTGTATAGATGAACCCGAGTTTTAGAATCCTTTGTGGCCTTGCCCAAGGCTGCACACTAGCAAAAGTGACTAAACGCCAGTCTGCCTTCAAAGCTGTTTGTGCTGTGCTATCTTAATTCTTGAATATCTGATGAATGGTATTGGTCAGGGATTAGCAGTCTGTAAACCCTGCAGTGTTTTAGGAGTATTAAAAAAAAGAGTCAAGAGATCTGGATTTGAATCCTGACTCTACTTGTGTGTGATCTTGAAAAAATTCCTACCCGTTGCTGTATTTTTTCATCTGTGAAGTATGCGTGCATGAGCACGTGCGCATATGTGCATGTGTGTGTATTAGAAGTTTTAAAGATTACCTTTAATTTCTAACCTTCGATGGTTTCATGTGCCTTCCAGTGACTTTTAATTTCCTGTAATTGAGGTACATGTTTGGTCTTTTGGTCTTTAAGTGAACTCAGATGTGAAGAAATACTTCCATTTGAAATTCAAGAACTGATTTAATTTCTGCTACAGATTATTTCTCCTTCCATAAAATTTGTTTCCTATGTGGGCTGCCCCAACATGGACTATTGTCCCTTTCCTGGGTAGATAGTCCCACTGTGTGAGCAGGGTGCTCTGCTCCTTACTGACCCAGGGAGACCTGCAGGACATGCTAGAAATATAAGAGCATTGTGTAACATTACCATAGAAGAAAACTGCTCTAGGTGTCTTTCATCAGAAGGCAAAAATAACTACTTGTGGTGGCACGTGCCCGTAATCCCAGTGCTCTGGGAGGCTGAGGAGGAGGAGTGCAAGTTCAAGCCCAGCCTCTGCAATTTAGGGATTTAATCAGATCCTGTCTTAAAATTTTTTAAAAATAGGGCTGGGGATGTAGCTCAGTGTAATGGCCCTGAATTCAATCCTCAGTCTCACACACACACACACACACACACACACACACACACACAGAAAAAGACAAATATTCCTCCCAGTGACTTAGCCAAATATGTGTGTGGCTGCCTATTTTACATGCTTCATTCTATATTTATAAATTATCAGAGCTTTCTTTATTATATCCCCCTTCTTATAATTCACTACTCTTTGCTGATGAGCTTTCTCTGAAAATGTCCCTCCGCTCTTAGAACCCACCATCCCCATGCCTGGTTTGCCAGGTTCTCCAGCTCTTCTGTTGAGGGAGACATATACATTGGCTGTCCTGCTTCGGACATTCGTCACCGGCAGCTCAGCATTCTTGAGGATCAAATGTCATCAGCTATGCTGCATGTAGGGATCAGCATTTGAACATTCCTTTGAAGCTGGGCCTCATGACACTCAATGGCTAAATCCAAGCCTTTGCTATTTGACCAGATGTCAAATGTGCTGGCCTGAATATCTATCATCCTACAGATAGCTGGATAAAAAAAGAGGATCAAACAACTGGGAAAAATATTTCAAAACTCTTTTACTGAGCTAATTAAGGTAAAGTTTTGATTCATTGGAAAAGGTAGTGAACAGCATGCTCCAGCTGATTATCAACTAAGGCATGACTCTTTTGAAAAATCCACTTAGCATATACTGTTTGCCACTATATGTATGATACAAAGTATCCAAATAGGAGCAAATTTTTTATAATACTATCTAACGCATCTTCTGGTTTCTCATCTACTGACTGTTATACAAAAATGTATTCTCTCTCTTTCCTTCTAACCCTTTTAAATGTTTGTCTTTGGTTGCTTTTCGTAAGTTTCCAATCATTTTTATACACTCATTATCAATGTTTGTTTCTTCTTACTATCTTCATCATTACTAGGCATTTAAATTTTTTTTTTTGCTTATGCAACAAGGTGCTTTTGAGAAGAAAAACCCAATTTAACATTCATTTTCTATTAAATTCACACAATAACTTTGCAAAGTTAGCAGTTTATACACACATGAATAGACACTGGTAAAGACTAAGTAACTTGCCCGAGTCCTCACAGCCATTATCAGAGCTGGAATTTGAACTTACTTTCCCCTGTTGTGTGCTACTGCATCACTGCTGCCCCTAACTAACAGGATGGGGCTAGGGTAATAAGCCTTTCAAGATAAGCTTGAAGAAGCTCAGTGGTTAGTCTGTCTAAAGACGGAACAGATGAGGAGTACGAGAGATTAAAATGCCCAAATGGCTGTTTCCTAAAAAACCAACATTTCCTAAAAAGGAATGAATACATTTTGATTAATTTGCTCATGCTGTTTTACCCTCCCAGATGCACATTAAAAAGATTTAAAAAGAAAAATAGCATGTTATTTAATAGGGCCCAAGAGCTGGAATATTTTAACTAAACACAGATACCCATGAATAACTCCAGTTGGAAGTTGTTCATTTGTATCTTAAGGCAGAATGTAGCCTTTTGACTTTAGCCTATTAAACACAAGGAAATTCACAGTTAAAATTCTACTCGCAGCTCCCCAGCCAAGATGGGAATAGCCATAGCCATAAAACAAGATGGACAAGGCTACCACAAAGCCCAATAATCTGTTGACATGGTAGAGTAGGGTGGTCAAGCCACAGTAAATCAAGGCCTGACATTCATTTTTCAAAAAAGGCAAATAAAGTAACAGCGTGCACATCATTCTTTACAGTGAGAAGCTGATAGGTTTGCAGCAAACTAGAACAGGGTGTGTGGAGTAAATCACAAATGCCTCCCAGATAGAAGGTGTTTGGATGCAGCAGGTATCCATTTAGAAAGCTGTCTTGGGAGAATGATTTGGGACCATGTGCTGCTGCCTTATTTGCAGGGATGAAAAAGAGAAAACCCCTGCTTGGAGGCCACAGTCCTGTGAAACAGCCTGGTCTGCCAGCACTGACCCTACAGTATGCAGCTTTCAGACAGAACAGTTTGTGCATCACTCCTCCAGGGGGTCTCTTGGGGGTTTAGAGGGCTCCCTATGGGTTCAGCAGCAAGTTAAATAACAGGCACTGGCAAAACTCAGGGATGGGCTCATCTCCCTAGCTGAAAAAATGCTACTATTGCTCCGGCATGGTGAGGCACACCTGTAATCCCAGCACTCAGGAGGCAGAGGCAGGAGGATCGCTGTGAGTTTGAGGCCTGCCTGGGCTACATAGTAAGATCAAGGCCAGCCTAAACTGCATAGTGAGACTTTGTCACAAAAAAAACAAAACAAAAACAAAAAACCCACAAACAAACAAACAAACAAAAAACCCATTAATTATCTAATCAGACCATTACTTAATGAACATTAAAAACAAAATAGAGCCATAAGATATCACCCACATACTTGTTTTTCAAAGATATGATTCTGAATGTGGCTAGTAGGAAGAATGTTCTGTTATGGGGAACCACCCAGTTCCTTTTAGCTAATTGCAAAGAGGGTCGGTTTCTTCAAGTGTGCTGAGATCTCCTCTGGAGGTTTTTACAGGGACGAGAAACTGAATTGATGTGTCCTTCAGTACTGAGTTGATGACTCGGATTCGTCCTTCCTTTGAGAAGAAAAGCTGGGGGCAGCAGGATGTATCTATAGACAGACAAATATCTCCCCATGTCCCTTGCTTTATAACCAGATTTTAATTTTATTTTTAAAATTTTTAAATTTTATTTTCAGATTTTAATTTTAAACAATGAAGAGTTCTGGGAAAACAAAAAGAAAGCAGCTTAGAAGCAGTTTTGATTTGAAAACCATAGAAAAATGTCTCCAATATGCCCATGTATTTTCACAGCCATTTGCCTGAAAAACCAGGCAATAAAAATGTGCACTGTGGAGAACTCGGCCTGGGGCTGCACTCTTGGTTTGCTAGCAGCATTAGAGAGAAAGCCTGCTGGGTTGCGCTCTGGGGGTGTTTCCTCTAGCCTAGGCCATGTGGCTGCTTTCTCTGTCATGACCAAGTGTTTTCTGTCACCTCCAAACATCGCACACTGTGCTAACATTTATTTCTAAGGCTCAGGCCAATGTGACACTCAGGAATGCACTACAGGATCAAGCAGAGCGGGCCGAGGTGACTATTTTGCCCAGCTCAGTGGAGCTAGGCCTCATTTTGACCTCTGTTGTTTTTGGAAGGCTGGCCTTTGGGTTTTTACTAGTAGGTGGTCCCTTAGGTCTCCTGCTCCATTCCAAATATTTCCAAAACCTCCTGAGAGGTAGTGGTTCAACCAAATGAGCACACTTGCCTGACTGACGCAGAGCACTGTGTGACACTGCTCTTCCTCCCTCGCATCCTCCCTTTGTTTTCACTGAAGTCTGAACAGGACAGAATTTGTGAATCTGAAGACCCGAGATTTCAGTGTATGGTGTTTTTAGTAGTCCCTAGATTTGAGGGTTCCCAAGTTTTTTACATAGCTCACCAGAATTTGTAAAAGATTGTGAGCAGACCTCCCAACACTTGTCATTTGTGTATTTGTAAGTTATATACTTGTACCACTGAAGTAATGTTCTATGGTAATTACAGAAAAGAGAAAATTTTAATAGACAAAACAGAGATGAAACAATATTATTTGGGTTTTTTTTGATGGTACAAACTCTACTTTTGCTTTACTTTCCTATTAAGGTAGTGTACTCATTTTACATTTCTATGGGACTGAACTGAGTACATCATTTGAAAAACTTGTGATATGATATGAAGAATTTGTGATATGATTCAGAAATCTGTTACTAAGTTCAGTTTATTTCTATACCTGGTTTTAGTGACCAACTAAAAATAATATTATGGAAAAACAACGCTAAGGGAATTGTTGACTGTATTTACTAAGGTTGTGGCTCATTTTCCAATTAATTTACCAGCTATGCAAAGGTTCTGTTGAAAGTTTTCTAATAAATTTCCATCTGCCTTAGTGTCAAATGCTTTCATGATCTAATGAAAAGGTGCTTCTCATTGACCAAACCCAGAGAAAGTCGGAAGGCAATCTAGTCGATGCACTATTTTTTACATAAACAAATACAGCTATTGATAATAGTTATGGGTTTATATAGATATAGAGATGGATATAGACACTGGCAAAGTTCTGACGTTATATACATTTGTAATATTTTAAAATAATTTAGATAAATAATAATTTAATAATTCCCTGTTTTTCAAATGCATACATATTAGAATTTCTAATAGAGATAATATTTTCGAAGACAAATTTATGAAATGGTGGAAACATCTCTAAATATCTCCCTTCAAAGTGCTTCTTCCCATAGCATATGTTTCATTTTTCAAAGCAGACAATTCTGCACGAGTACAATACCAATGTTACCTTGGCTGGACAGACTCAGCATCTTTATTTTTGCAAAGCTAACTGCTAGCTTCTTTTCACCAGAAAATTTCCAGAAAATGTTTTTCACACAGTAATGTGGCAGAGGAGGGTGCTTACTCAATGAGCTGTTCTGGTTTGTTCCTGCCAAGTGAGATTGTGTTTTAAGAAAAGCCTGGGCAAGTTATGAGAGAAACAAATGAACTCAACTAAGTTCCTACAAGTAACACCTGATGCCCTGGAACAGGTAACAAAGAATTTAATTAAGGCAGTTACCGAGGCATGGGCACAGTTCAGGGAACCAACTGTGACAGGGAAGCAAAAACAAGGAATCTTACCTCCTTTCCTCTAAGCCTGAAGGGGAAAGGGGTGATTCATGACCCAGGCACAGGGTGAGAACTGTTGCTGGATGAGAGGAGGGTGACTTGACACTGTGACATTAGTAGTGGCACTGACTTTGTCTGAGTAGGCTGCCATAACAGAGTGATGCAGATCAGTGACCTAAATGACACAAATCTATTTTCTCATAGTTCTGAAGGCTGGAAGTCCAAATCAAGGTGCTGCGAGGTTGGGGTCTTCTGATGCGTTTCCTTATCATCTTCTCTCTGTGTCTTCATGTAATCTCCCTCTATGCTTGTCTCTATGTCCAAGTTTCCTCTTAAAAGATCACTAGCCATATTAGATGAGGGCCCCACCTAATAATCTCATTTTAACTTAATTACTTCCTTGAAGGTCCCATTTCCAGATACACACACATTGTGAAATATGACAGGGTATAATGTAGCCCATGACAGGGACACCGCCAGCCTGTGGCTCAAAGGGAGAAGCCCGGGTGATCCGACCTTAATAGATATTTTTCCGAGCCTACCGGCCAGTACCTCTCACTAGCTACACCCAAATGGAAGTCAGAGGCAAGAAAGCTTTTGTGAGGCCACCCCTGAAGGTCAGCCTGCTGGGATCTAGAAAGAAATGAGAGTAATCGTCAGTAGCAAACAAAGGATCCAACTTACAAAGCCACTGTGCTGAACTGAGAAACAGATTTCTAAGGGTAATGAATAACAACACAGAAAGAAGGAAATGGAAGTCAAGATCAGAACGAGTTGGGGCAGTTGTCTTTGCGGATTGTGTAAAGGATATTAGTTTCAGGGAACTGCCCTTATTAGTTTTAGCTTTGTGTGTTATCAGAATGTGAATATTGTGCAGAGCACTGGTCCTTGTGAGAAATAGAGAAAAAGGCATTCCCTGTGGGCAAATGAGAATACATGCCTTCCTGAGCCATTTTGTTGGTGCGTAGCCTTTGGCAAGTTCCTTATATGTCCTTTTCAGCCAAATGCACCCTGCATTACTGCGTGCAGCACTTTGGTAACTCCGAGTCCTCACATGACTCAGGGTGACAGTCTACACTTTTACATTGGGTTAAAAATTACTAAGACATGGAAAAATTCAAATTTATCACTGGTTGTTCTCTTAAGTCATTCAAACTTCTTTGGCCAGGAAGTTCTGGATGACCTGAATTTAAATAAGAATTTGGTGGATTTCCACCTCAAGGGAGTAATTAATGTTTGTTTGTTTTTATTTCAAAACAAGCTGGTAGGAAATTAATAATCATTATTATATTGCATATTGTTATCTTCAAATAGTTGCTCAGATTATCAGATATAGGTATGTAAAATTGATCAAACAATATAGGCTATGTTCTTTTCCATGTACTAACAGAATTAGTAGAACAATTGTCTTAGCTATCATATATATATATATATTTTTTTCCCCTTCCTTCATTCCTCTTTTTCCCCATCCTAGTTGTTCTTTCCCTTTGAGCAGTTTCTTTCATTTTCACAATATCTACTGCACCTTTTGGATCATATTTACTCTTTCAGTTTCTTACACGAGGGAGACAATACGATATTTGCACATGCGAGTCTGATTTATTTCGCTTATGAGTATGGTCTCTAGATGCATCCATGTACCTATAAAGGCCTCAAGTTCATCTTTCCTTATAGCTAAGTAGTACTCCATTGTATAAAAATACCACATCTTTTTTATCCATTCCTTGGTTGATGGGCATTTGGGTTGTTTCCAAGATTGCACTATTACAAATTGTGCTGCTATAAACATAGGTGCATGTATATCCCTGTAATATGATGTTTTTAATTCTTCTGGGAAAATACTCAGAAGGGGGACAGCTGGGTTGAATGGGACCTCTAATCCTAGGTTTTTGAGGAATCTCCATACTGATTTCCACAGTGGTTGCACCAGTCTACACTCCCACCAACAATGGAGAAGGGTTCCTCTTTCCCCACCACCCCACCAGTATGTTACTGGTTGATTTCTTGTTGATAGTCATTCTTTCTGCAGTGAGGTAGAATCTTAGTGTTGTTTTGATTTGCATTTCTCAAATGACCAATGATGTTGAACATCTTTTTTATATATTTGTTTGCCATTTGTATTTCTGTATCTGAGAAGTACGTATTCATCTCAGATGCCCATTTTTGGATAGAGTCTTTGAATTTTTGACAGCCTGATTTTTAAAAATTCTATATATGTTTTAGATGAAGCTCTTTGTCTGAGGGACAGTTGACTAAAATTTTTTCCCAGTTTGTGGGTTTTCTTTTCACTCTGTTTGGGATTTCTTTTGAAGTACAAAAACTTTTTAATAAGATGAGATCCCAATTGTTTTTTCTTTGAAATACATCCTGTGCAGTTTGGGCTTTGTTCATGAACTCTCTATGTCTTCAAGATTTCTACCTACCTGTCTTCCAGTACATTTAGTGTTTCTGTTTTAATATTTAGATCTTCGATCCATTTTGACTTTAGTTTAGTGGATGGTCATAGACATGAGTGTAGTTTCAGTCTTTGGCATGTGGTAAGCCAGTTTTTCCAGCACCATTTATTAAAGAGGTTATCTTTCTTCCAGCAAACATGTTTGGTCCCTTTGTCAAACATAAGGTGGCTGAGTGTGTTTATTGTTATGGCTGTAACTTCTGATCTATCCCATTGATCTTCAGATTTTTTTTTGCCAGTACCATGCTGATTTTATCACAGTAGCTTTGTAGTATAATTTCAAGTCAGGGATTACAATGCCTCCTGCCTTGTCTTGTGATGCCCAGGATTACCTTTGCTATTTTCGGTCTCTTCTGATTCCAGATGAATTTTAGAAATGTTTTCTCTAAATCTGTGAGGTATGCTAATGGCATTTTGATTGGGATGGCATTAAATCTATACAACAATTTTAGGAATATGGCCATTTTCACAATGTTTGTTTTTCTATCAATGAATAAAGGATGTCTTTCCATTTTCTGAAATCTTTGATTTTTTTCAGAATAGTGTGATTTTCAATGTATAGATCTTTTACTTCCTTTGCTAGGTTGATTCCTAAGTATTTCATTTTTTTGGGTTGCTGTTGTGAAGGATGTGGTTTCTCTAATTTCTTTCTCAGTGAGTTTGTTGTTTGCATTCAGGAATGTTACTGATTTTTGAGTGTTGACTTTGTATCCAGTTACAAAGAAGGTCACTACATACTGGTTAGGGGAAAACTTTAAGAGAAAAAGATAAAATCTTAAATATATATGCACCAAATATGGAAGCACCCAGCTATATAAGACAAATATTAATAGACATGAAGAATCAAATATGCAATAATACAAATATGACAGGGGACCTTAACACCTCATTGTAACAATGAGACAGATCAATTAGACAAAAAATCAGCAAAGAACAGAACTGAATCAAAATTATAAACCAATGGACTTAGTAGACATGTATAGAGTTTTCCACCCAACGACATCAGAATACACATTCACAGCTGTACATGGGACATTCTCTAAAATAGACTATATACTAGCCCATAGAACATGCTTAAGTAAATACAAAAGAGTCAAAATTATCCCATGCATATTATGTGACCATAGTGCCATAAAATTAGAAACTAATGACAAAAGAAACCTCAAAAGCTTCATAAACACATGGAAATTAAATAATACACTCCTGAACCATCAGTGGGTCACAGAAGAAATTAAAGAAGAACTTAAACAATATCTACAATCAAACAAAATGCAAATACAGCCTACTGGAACCTGTGAGACACAATGAAAGCAGTCTTCAGAGGAAAATTTATTGCAGTGAATTCTCACATCAGGAAAACAGAATGAGTACAAATAAACAACCTGATGCTACACCTCAAACTTCTAGGAAAACAAGAGCAAGTCAATTTCAAAGCCAAAAGAAGGGAGGAAATTATAAAGATCAGAGCAGAAATTAACACAATAGAAACTAAGAAAACAATACAAAGAATTAATGACTCAAAGAGTTGGTTCTTTGAAAGAATAAATAAAGCTGATAAACCCCTAGCCAACCTTATCATAAGAAAGAAAGAAAGAAAGAAAGAAAGAAAGAAAGAAAGAAAGAAAGAAAGAAAAAAGAAAGAACTCAAATTCATGAAATAAGGAATGGAAAAGGTGAAATCACTACAGATCCTGTGAAATACAGAATCTCATCAATACTTACTTTGACAACCTTTATTCTCATAGGTTCAAAAACACAGAAGAAATGGACAGATTCCTAAAAACAGGTGAATTACTAAAGCTTAATCAAGAAGATACAAAAATTCTGAATAACCCAATATCAGTTAATGAAATTGAAACCGTAATTAGAAACTTACCAACAAAGAAAAGCCCAAGTCCTGATGGATTCACAGCTGAATTCTACAAGAAATTTAGAGAAAACTTAATGCTAACACTTCTCAAACTCTTCAGTGAAATTGAAAGGAAAGCAATTTCCCTAACTCATTCCTGGAGGCAAGTATTACTCTGATACCAAAACCAGAGGAAGACCCAACCAAAAATGAGAATTTACAGGGCAATCTCCCTAATGAACAATGCAAAAATCCTCAGTAAAATACTAGGAAACAGAATGCAGCAATTCATCAAGAAGATTATGTACCATGACCAAGTGGGCTTCATCCCAGGAATGCAGGGGTATTTCAACATACACAGATCAATAAATGTAATACACTATATCAACAGAGCCAAAGACAAGAATTACATGATCATCTCAAAAGATGCAGAAAAAGCTTTTGATAAAGTCCAACACTTGTTCATGATACAAACAGTGCAAAAAATCGGAATAGATAGTCTTTACCTCAATCTGATAAAAGCCATCTATGACAAACCAACAGTCAACATCTTACTAAATGGACAAAAACTGAAAACTTTCAACCTAAAATCAGGAAGAAGACAAGGACATTCATTATCACCACTCCTATTCAATATAGTTCTGGAAACATTAGCCAGAGAAATTACAAAAGAGAGAGAAATAAAAGAAATATGGATAGGAAAGGAAGAAGTTAAATCATCATTATTTGCAGATGACATGGTACTCTACATAGAAAACCCCAAAAACTCCACTGAAAGACTTCTAGATCTAATAACCAAATGAATGTTAATTTAGATCATTTCTCCTTGTTATTGCTGCTGTTAGCCCCATTTTAGGAGCTTAGAATTCTTGGTAAATATGTATAATCATTGGATTATCTTTAGCCATCAAATAGTCTGCAGCTTATAGTGAGAAGGCTGCACACGGCACTTCCTCAGGGGGTGTCACTTGGTCATTGTAGATTTGGATGGTCTAATAATCTTCTGACAAGTGACAGTAAATACTTTTAAGAACAGGGGTCCTCCTTCATCCCCAGTGGATATAAAGTTGCATTTTGGGTAAAAGGCAGGTTAGGTACCTATGTATGCGAGGCACCAGAGTGGACCAGGGAATGGAATTGACCTAGTAAATCCTCACACATGGCCTCAACTTCTCCATACTGTAAAGAAGGGAGATACATGGGTACTCCTCAGTCTTAGCTCTGAGGTACTTACCCAGGTGCACGTCCTCTGCCTTCCTTCACCTTCCCTGGCTCTGCTGCGGAAGCATGAGTCAAAGTCAGCAAATAGAATGTTCTACCACCCCACCCCATTCAGGCAAGGGCAACATTAGAATATGGATGTGAATGCATGAGATTGTGAGACCCACGACAACCAGTGTCAGGCCAGGAGAAGCAGGAGAGCTGCTGATGCCGAGGGGACTAAGTGGATGGTGAGCAATGAGGGACCTAGTGGCAGCCCAGTCAGTTCCACAGCTGCTGTGGTTTCTAGGGAGGCCACTGGGACAATACTGACACCAGAGCCCCTTAACCAGGCGCTGTATCCTGACTTAACTGGGTTAGGCTCCTTCTCTTCATTAAGGAAACAAATACAACTCAAAATGATGAGCCATTAATGCTAGTTATGCTCTAGGCTCAGCCTGTCCCCTCCCTGCCTCTGAGGGTTAGCCCCTCTCAGCTGGACCTCATACTCACTTCTCCTCTTTGCCAATATCATCCTCTACCCACTAGGCTTTTACTACTGTCCTTGGCTTGCCAGGTAGAGGTAGTCTTTGTAGGAAACAAAATCATTTCGTCTAACCCGAGGGTGACTATCACTTTGCAAACATTTTGGCATTATCTTGTAAAACTGAAACTAGCCATGGGCCCTTATCCAGCATTGCCCTCCTGGGATACATGCACACTGGCACCATGTGACATGTATGAGCATTTTTATCAGAGCCTGCTTGTAACAGCCCCACACTGAAAAGAGCTCACTCACATGTCTTTAAACCATAAAGTAGCAGTGAAATATACAATTAAAAATAAGTTACAGATATGCAAAAATGTGTGATTAAATCTTGAAATAAACAATCTCTGCCCAACAAAATATTTCAGTCATGATTTCATCTAAATACAGTTCAAACAGACAAAACTAAACTATGCTTTGAGGATTCACGTTTAGGTGGTAACATCATACAAGGAAGGAAGTGAAAACTAAGAAGTCTACATGTACCTGTATGATTGTGAGAGGAACCAATGGGGGCACAGTCTATAGAGGTGGCCCTCTATTTCTCGTTTTGGGCAGGAGTCAGAGGGCAGTTCATTAATTCTTTGAGCTGCATATCTATGTTCCATGGACTTTTCTAAGCTTATATTCCATTATACTAGAAGTAATTAAAGTACTGTTGCCTATTCTCAGGAAGATTAGGTAGTGAGATGAAATTTAAAGGATAAGTAGAGGTTTTCCAGGTGAAACAGAACATGCTAGGAGAGAGCCTAAGAAGGTGAAAAGGTCCCGCGAAGAGAATTCTTCAGAATTCAAGATGGGTTGTGACTGAAGGAGAGGCCTCAAGGGCAGTGGAAATGAATCACAGGGAGAACTGGACATTGTAATTTGCAGGGGCTGTGGAAGATTGGAAGCAAAGGATGAAGCTGCAAGTAGAGTGGAAGCTGCCGAAAGTGACAAATGCAGCAAGAGGTCACTGAGATACAGGTTCAACTGGACTCTGTCCCTGTCCCTCTGCAGTGTGGAGGGCTGGTGATGCCAGGCTGCAGTAGGAAGAAGCGAAGTGGGAGGTGAAGAGGTAAAGACAAAGGGTTTGCAGCATTGGCCAGTGTTGTAGAGAGGGGCATATAGAACAAAAATAGATAAGATAGACTAGGTAGAGGAATTCACTATTTCCCCATGATAATAAGAACTCGTAGCTTTCTCCATTCTCAAAACCTCAAAAGTGTTTAGAGACTTAAGACTTAACTTGGTTCTGAAGATTGGTTTTTTCACCATTCCTCTTATCCATCCACTTTCATGAGGCACAGTTGACAAATAAAAGTTATGTTTAAAAAAGAATTAACTTACAGTTAAAGAGATGGTTCACCAGATGAGGAAGTATCCCTTTGCTCTGGCTTCTCTTGGGAAACATTTGAAAAATAGGAGAATCAGGTAGTTCTGCAGGATCAGAGTTCCTGTACAATGTTGAATTTGTGGCCTCCAAAATGACAACTTACTGTTGACACATTAGAAACATTACCATTTACTTTATTTAATACAAACCAAAGTTACTGGTTGAGAGTTTATTTACCATGGCTTTAAGAGACAGTTTCAGGAGATGATATCAATTGACAGTTCTTTTTTTCTTTTTTTTTTTTTTGGTACCGGGGATCAAACTCACAACCTCACGTTTAACAGGCAAGCAATTGAGCCACTGAGCTGACTCTCCAGCCCTATTGACAGCTCTTTTATCTTCTTTTTTTCTTATATTCATTTTCCTATGTTCCTTTCTGTGTCTTTTCTATGTTATCTCTCTTTCTTCTTTATGTCATTCTCTCATTTGTTTATATTTCCTGTCTGGATTTTCCACTGCCATACCCTCCCTGCCGTTAATTGCTTCAGATCTTTGCTATGGGCCATAGGACAGTGAGAAGTAAGCTGACCCCATGGGACAAGCTTACAAGACCTTGTCTTTTGGAAGCACTAACCCACTTGTGGTGGAAGGACTTCTGCTACTTGGTACCATCCTGTAGTAGGAGGGGAATAGCTTTCTCACCACTCCAACCCCCATGGAGGCAGGTAGCAGAGCCAAGTAGGGGGAGCTGGGCTGAGGCATCTACATGGCAACATGGGTGGCACAGAGATGGGAGATGGGTCAAATACAGGCGGTTAATCAACTGAATATATGTATCACGGGGGCTGTGGATTTAGCTCAGTGGCTTAAGCACCTGCCTGGCAAGCGGGAGGTCATGAGTTCGATCCCCGGTACCAAAAACAAAAACAAAAACAATTAAGTGTATCAGGGATAGTGGTGGCCAGGTTTCTCACTGATGGAAAAGAGAATTACCAAGATGGAAAATGAAATCTATAGTGTTTAAACAGAAAAATGGATGTGAAAATACATTTCCAATATTAATACAGATAAATTGGGTATAAATATTTGTACACACACACACACACACACACACATTCTCCAAATCCTTTCTACTGTCAGGGATGGGGAACAGGGACATGTCAGTAGCAATGAGCACAAACCCAGATCTTAGTTACTAAATGCCATTCTCCACTGTAAGAGCTCTTTGAAGAAAGGGGTGATTATAGCTCTGGGGCAAGGAAAGTGCAAAATGAATCTGGGACATCGTTTGGTGCCGGAAGTCAAGGGAAGGCAATGCTTAAAGAATGATAAGGGTGCTGCTGCCAGAGTGGGGACAGCCAGACCCAAGCCTTTCCCGGTGAGTCAGCACCATTTGCAAACTGTGGGGGGCAAGAACAAGGCCCCACTAGGAAGCAAGGTCCACCTTGCACAGGCTGACCCCGGTAGAGGGGTCAGCTAGATCCCAGCCCCTTCCGGCTCGCAGGCTGGCAAACAAGAAGTAACAATATCCTCGCCCCCATAAGCGACTGACTGATCCGGAGAAACACAGGCTGTGATGATAGCTGTGGAGGTGAAATGCAATTGGATGCCTGCGGTGCTTTAGTGTTTCACTGTCATTGCAGGTCTAGGGCCGGTGGTTTGATCATCTGTTCAGAGGACAGTGGTACACAGTGTGACATCTAGGGGGGGAATCTCCTTCTGAGGGTTGTAGCCATTGTTGATTCCCTATGGTCTTGTTTTGAAGTCCTATACCATTTCCACTGTTTTATTGGGTTGGGTTTTACTCTCTTTTGTTTTGTTTATGTTAAATCCGATGGCAGAAGCAGCTGTTTCAAAGATAGCAAGATATATTATGGTAGTAATTTTGGATTTACTATTGGCTTGTTTTGAAGTCCTTTATTACATTCATTGTTTTGTTTTTATTGTTTCTATTCTATTCTGCTCTGTTTGATTTTTACTATGTCTGAAGGTACCTGCAGTTATTTTGAAGACAGCAAAAGGCATTATGGTAACTATTGTTGATTTTGTAATG
>RJWT010008872.1:0-25752 GCA_004365215.1 Cuniculus paca | reverse complement strand
TGCCCTGATCACCCTGTGCAAGGACATGACTGTCGAGTGCTCCCTGTGGGCTGTCCCATTGGCACTACCGTCACAGTCCTGGATGGAAAATCCCGTGCTGGAGCATCTCCACCCTCCCCTCAGAGACCTGGTGTCCACCAAAGTCTCTCGTCTTCTGGTCTGCGCTGCCCATGACAGGGTGTCTGTGTGGGTCCCTTCGAATCCTCCACAGAACAGATTTGTTCAGGAATGAACACGGGTGACCCAAGAATGAGTGCTCTGGGGCAGCCTGATTCAGATGCAGCTGCTGTCCAAGGCCCCAGGCCACCACTGCGGCTCCAACACTCAGACTCTGGGAAGGCAACCAGGCCAAGGCCAGCAGAGTCGCATGAAACAGGGCTGGTCCGGTGCTGCACCACGAACACAGGACACAGGAGGTCCCGCCCTGACTTTCCTAACTGAGGCTCACTGACCTTCGTATTTGTAGGATGATTTATTGAGGGGATCCGCCAGGAAGCAGGAGCAGAACAGCGACACAAGCGGGAGCTCCTTCATCTTCTCCTTGTAGGCTGCGGGAACAGTGGCAGTGAGGGAGCAGCACCCACACCAGCCCACCTGAGGCACCCAAACTACCCAGACCAACACCCAAGGTAGGATTCATCCCCTGTGCCCAGAGCTGGAGCTGCCTCTCTAGGGCTCCTGCATGAGCTTCCAACCCTCCGCTGTCCTGCACTGAAATCGCAGCCTTCCTCAGGCCCTTGTCCCTCCCCAGTCCTTTTCCCCTCCTAACAAAGAATGTGCATCACTGTCAGGTGCAGCCCCTGACCCTCGGTGCCCCCATTCCGGTCCCCAGGATGTGGCCGTCTCCATGCCACTGCCTGCCCCAGGTGGCCTGACTCCTTGGCCCCAGAAGGTAGGAGCTCCACATTCCATTCTGCTGACAGTACTGGGCAGTGCTACCCAAAGGGGTAAGAGGCTCAGCTAGGGAGGTGGGCTCCTCACCACCATCCCTCTGCTCTGGACCTCCACTGACCTTCCCAGTACAGTGGTCACAGCCAGGGTGGCCGGTGTTCAGGAGCAGGAGCATGTCCCCACCGCCACAGGGTCCCTCTGTGTTTGGAGGTCACAGGTCTGGCTGCTGTGGCAGCTCCTACAGTCCCTTCCCACTGCCCTGGAGCCCAATTTCTCAGTCTCGCTCAGCATCCGGCCCAGCTCCAGTACATTTCCTTCACTTTTCTTTTAGAAATTTGAAAGCATACGTAACTGCAGAAACACTAGGTGGGCATTATAAAAGCCTTTTTAAAAGCACACAGATGAGCAAGGTGTGGTAGCGTGTGCTTGTAATCCCAGCACTCTGGGAGACTAAGGCAGGAGAATCCCAAATTCAAGCCCAACCTTGGCAATTTAATGATTTAGTAAGAGGCTGTTTCAAAATTAAAAAATAAAAAGGACTGAAGATGTAGCTCAGCGCAAAGTTCTGGGTTCAATCCCCAGTACTGCGAAAACAAACACAAACAAAGAAAGCCCACAGAGCTGACCAAAAGAAAGAAAAACTCAGCTGTCGTCCCACCCACCACCCAGAGATGAACTGCCGTTGCCCTTCGATGCATCTCCTGCCAGCTCTTTGTCTCTGTGTGTCTGAAAGTACACTCTGTAAAGAGAAACCGCGTATGCTTGGTGCCTGTCTGTGTATCTACCTGCGAGGGTCATGCTTGCAGGAACCTGCTGGCTGAATCCAACTGGAAGTCACAAGGTGTCTGTCACCAGCTCAGCACACTGCCCCAACCCTGAGAAAAGAGGAGATGTGATGTTTTATTGTGCTAAAGAAGGTCTTTGTACTGTGGCCAAGGGAATCTCAGAGGTGCTGATTTGCACTGGCCTCCAACTCGCTCCCCACCGGCGCTCATCTCCTCACACATTATCCTATCCACAGCACCCTAGTCAAGCTCAGCTTCCGAGTTCTCATGGTCATTTATCGCAATTGGCTTCCCTATCTCAAGACTCCAGAGTATGCAAATGTGAGTTCCCCAAAACTCCACAGAGCAAGGAGTGTTTGTCTGTCTCTACTCAGCACAGTGGCCAGGCTCCAGGCTCCAGGCAAGGGTCGGGGTGAGGGGCAAGTACTCAGTAGGCATCGCCTGGAGGTGTTTGCAAAGCAGCCCTGCATCTGAACTTCAGCCTACAAACATCCCAGGCCTCAATTCAATCAACTCCGACATGGGGTGAGAAGGAGCTGTGGACAGAGGATGCTGAAACCTCTCATCTCCCCACACGCCAACAACCACTGACCCATCCCCTCCCTGGTCCCACTTACAATGACCCTGGACCACGAGAAGAGGCACACAGTGAGGCCTGGTATCATCATTGTTAGAGACAGAAATTGGCATGTGGGACCTTACTGGCAGGCCAGGGGAGCCAGGGAGGACCTTCTGCCGGGGAATGGCATGGGCAGAGGTCCAGAGTGAGGCGCTCTCCCTGGGGAGCCCTCTCAAGCTGCGTGGTGCTGGGCCAGAAAGTGGGAAGAAGACAGGCAAGGCGATAGGAGAGGCAGAGAAAAAGCAGATCTGGGAGTATCGGGGGACGGAAGTGACAAGGTTCCTCTGAGGGTTTCCATCAAGACTGAGGAATGGTCAGTGGTGAATGCTTGTTATCAGGGTACTTGGTTCTCAGCCACCCCCAGGGGTCATTGTGCTACTGGAGGATGTCATGAGTCTGACTTGGAACCCCTTTCCTCCAACAATGAGGGTGTCCCCCACCACCAAGGACCAGGGTCCATGCTGGGAGAAGCAGGTCCAACTCTGGCCTTAGAGCTATGCCACTGGGGGTCAACTACAGATGTCACCTCTGGCTGTCACTGGTCACTTCATGTCCACACCATGCTCTTCCCATCTTACTTCTGCAGCGTTGCACAAATTAAAAGAGAAAGGCCAGCGCCCAGCATCCAGCACACTGGACACACTTAATAAATGTTACTTTCCTCCCCTTTGCCCTTTGCCTCAGAGTGGTCCTCCCCACAGCTCTGCAGGTAAGGACCATCATCCCCTTTTGCAGACAAGGAAACTGAGGCTCAGAGGGGTTGTGTGACTAGAGTGACAACACACAGACTTGAACCAAGACCCAGCTGCCCTACGGTGCTCTGTTTGGCTTTCTCTTCTCCTCACATGCTTGGGAGCCAGAGGCCCCAGCCAGGCCTCTCCCCTGGCAGCACAATAGGGCTTTTTCCCCATAGTGTCAGGCGGGTCCTGATGGTACCAGCGACTCCCCAACCAGGGAGGCGGGTCTGGTGCCTGGATGCCAAGTCCCTGCTCATTAGGCTCCATCCAGTGCAATCTCCCGGGGCCAGGCTGGTTGAAGAGTTAACTGGCTGAGTGGGGGAGGCCTGGCCAGACCTCACCCTGAGTGATGGATGAGAAGGGGAAGTCTGGAGAGGCAGAGAGGGAAGCAGAGAAGCACGCCCGAGTGAGAAGAGGACCAAGCAGGGGCAGGCACTTGGCGTCAGCGAACCTGCCTATCGGCCTGAGTTGGAAAGAGGCCGAGACCCTATATGTGTGAAGAACGTTACACTGATGCCTGGGCTTTCACATGGGCCAACCAGGGTGATGAGACAGGGATCATTTGCTTTTAAATAAGGAACTTGGGCCTAGGGTCACACAGCTCCTAGGTGGCAGAGCTGAATCTAGGATCCATATCTTCTGGCTTGTAAGCTCTTCCCTGGTGGCCAGGGGAGGACCTAGATGCTCTTTCTGCTTCTGCCATGGTCCACAGGACTCTGAGCAAGCCAGTCTAGCCTGGGGGTATCCCTTTATTTAAAAATGTGGATGTAAGTGCTTTTTACATAGGAGATACCATGCCAAGAGCTTTCAGAACACAGGGAATGGCAGAGAGCCAGCGAAGGATGCCCGGGGATGCCACAGAGGTAGGCAGGGGTGCCCATAATGAACGGTAACTAGGACCACTCAGCACCACAGGGCTGGAACTGGCAGGATTAGAAACAGGCACTTATACAACATGCGCTGTGTGGCAGGCTCTTGCTCTTTGATTTCTCGGTTCCTTTGTGAAGTAGTAATGCTAACCTTTATAAATAAATAAGAAAGAGGCTCAGAGAGACTCAGGAACATTTCCAAAGTCATTCAGCATGGTGAGTGGAGTGAGATCCGTCCACGTCTCACCCCTTCCAGCGTGTGAAGGTGGCCTTCTGTGGAAAAAGGACCATGGCAGACGAAATTAAGGCTCTCAGGATGAGATCATCTGACTGCTCATGTGGGCCTTCAATGCAATGTTAGGTCCTTATCCATGACACTCAGAAGGAAGAGGGTAAACCAGCCATGTGAACAAAAGCCAGATGCTATGAGGAAGGATCCCTGGAATTCCTGAACAAATTCAGTCTACTGTCGCCTCGCTGCGTGACTTCTGGCCTGCTCGTCTATGGTGAAGTGTCCTGGCAACTCTAGGAAACCAGCGTCCTCTGTAAGTGACAAAACCAGGGCTCACACTCACAATTCTTTCACCGCATCTCAGCAATCAGCATTTGTATATGGTCAGATTTGTTCCTCAAGATAATCTGTGCACAGGTATTTGCAAGTACATGGTGCCCCTAAAAAGTCTCAGGCCAGCAGTCACACCATTTCTATTGCCCTAAACACCCAAGAAATATTGCTGCTTATAAAACATTCTAAGAAAGGTTGCAGAAGTTATGGGGTGGAAGATAATCAAGACCTTTTGGAGAGTATAGCCAGGCAAAGGGCCCTGAGCCACTGGGGTTGGCAGCTGTACAGGGAGCCTGACTAGGCCATTAATCACTGGTGATACTGCCATTTGGTGGAACTGGTCACATCTGCCTCCCCAGCACTCAGCCTGGTGGTGAAGCTCGAACTCATCCTGCAGAGGCTGTTAAATAGCCATGAGCATGTCGCAATGTCATTGCAGAATACAGCCCACAGGAGAGTGGAGACCACTGTGCCTCTCCTGGGACCACCAAAAGGAGCAGCGAGGGCTGTTGCTGCCCAAAGTCAGAGGGCACAGAACACCAGGAACTCAGACGGGCAGGAAGACTGAGATGATGGAGACCATGAACACGCGTTCAGGCCCTCAGTAAGAGATTCTTCCCAAGACATCAGAGCATCCTAAGGCAATCCCATGCTGAGGCCCAGTTTTGTTAAGGTGGAAGGTGATCTTAGACCTTGGGCAGCCCCTAAGGAAAGCCAGGAAACTGACCGCACCCAGCAGTAGCAAAGATCTAAGCTTCCTCTACTCAAGGTGGGTGTGACAAAGTCACTCTGCTAATAGCCCAGAACCAGAGCTAGATGGTGGCCCCCAGACTCCTGCTCAGTGCACACTCACAGGCACTTGGGGTGGACACACACTCATCGGGGTGGACACACACTCATTGGAGTGGACACACACTCATCGGGGTGGACACACACTCATCTGGGTGGCCACACACTCACCGGGGTGGACACACACTAATCGGGGTGGACACACTCATTGGGGTGGACACACACTCATCTGGGTGGACACACACTGACCGGCAAGAGGCAAGACCCCAGGCCGCCTGTCCCTGTGCTGCTGGGGATTAACCCAGCCCAGCAGGTAGAGAGCGGACTCGAGCTTCAGCCAAAAAAGTGAGCCCAAAGGCTTTCCCCGGTTGTGATGGGTCATCTCACAGTGCAGGTTCTGTGTGCCTAGTTGTAGGTTTGGAACCTGACTGTGTCAGGGCATGGATGCGTCTGTGTGGGAGCACAGGGGACCCATTGGGCTGCATGCAGGATGCCTTGGACCAAATGCTAGAATAAGAACACCAAGATCATAGATGCCTCCACACTGTGTGGGAGTTTACATCTTCTCTTCACGTAGGAGCCATTGGCGTCTTTTGAACAGAAAGGAGTGGCAATGCTTATGGTCACAAGCATGTCTCAGGTCATTCTATGAGGGTCTTTGAACTCAGTGGAGTTAGGTCAGTTACACCAAGTCCCACACGTATTATGGGGCAGAGCTGGGATTTGAGTCCACATGTGTTTCACTGTCTGCCTTCTGATTCTAGTACTGGTACAAAGAGATTCATCTGGCAACATTAGCATGGGGGAAAGATTAGGAGGGGAACCAAGGAAGCCATGTCTAGGTACAGAGTTACATTAGCCAGATTTTTTGCATCCCCCTCCCCCACCACAGTGATCTTCCACTTATTAACTGATACATCCACGTCCCCAGCTCCAGCACCCAAGAGTCTGTGCAGGGAAAAAGAAGTTATCACACCTTTCTGCTGGTACATGAACCACTAGCATAACTGGCAAAGTAAACCAGTGGTGCTAATCCCACCCAGCAGAGCGCCAGAGATCAGACAAAGAAGAGCAAGTTTTGATTGCGGTGGAGGTAGCTGATAGTGAAGATGTAAAGTCAAGGCTGTTGACCGAAGAGAGTTCTCATGATGGGGAAAAGGGGGAGAAAAAGACTTGTGAAGAGAAGAGATCAGAATTTCCAATTTCCCCAGAGCACCAGAATGTCAGAGAGACAGAGACAGAGACAGAGACAGAGACAGAGACAGGGACAGATCCCTAAGCCAGTGGTTCTCTGGGAGGAGCAGAGACCTGAGAGGAAGTGGAACTCTCCGATTATCCCACTGGAATGCAACAGGTATTCCGTGGGCACAGGCCAGGTCAGCCAAGTGTCCCACACTGCACACAACATTGCCACACAAAGGACAGTTGTCCCATCCAACACATCAATACCACCCTCCCTAGGGACCATAGATCCTAGGGTCACACAGTGAGTGGCTGGCAGAAAGGAAATCAGAGCCCAAGCCTCTGGGTTCAGGGCTGTTGGGTTTCCCCTCCTCACTGGTCCCTTCTCCCCAAACACCACCCTGAATGAGAGGAACGACCTACATGGGGTCATCTGAGTAGCTTCCAGTGAGAAGATGGGCACACGGCAGGGAGGGACACCATGCTAGGGCGTCTCCACACGGCCACCCTCCCAGGCGGTCTCTAATGCAGTTAGTGACCAGGGAGCAGACAGAGAAAAGCAGCACAGCCTCTGCGCCACGTGACAGCTTCCCACGTGCACGCCTGCCCTCCCGAGTGCCCCTGACCGCCCACACGGCGCAGTGAGCAGGTATTTGATTTGTCTCTGTAAGAAACGCCCAGATACTGCTCATGTGGACCGTTTTTGAGGGATAAGCAGTTAATGCTTGTCCAAGTGGTTTGAATAGACTTGTCCCTGGCAAGGGTTCTAGATGCCAAATACAGGAACTCTGGCAGAGAATCAGAATGGGCACTTTGCGGATGAGGGAGCGATGAATTTTGACCCAGGTCCTCAAACCACATGCAGTAGAGGAAGGAGCTCTGTGTACTTCCCCTTCTTCCTGCGAGCCCGAGGGAAGTTTGTATTCACTTGACAGTGACTGGATACATGGCCACAGTGTCACCCTCCCTCACCGTGGGCTGCAATGAAGTCATCCCAGAATAGTAATCTGTTTACTCTATGCTGATCGAAGAGGCTCTGATTGGCAGCATATGTCTTACTTACATTTCGAACCAAAAGGAGATAAATTATTTTTTCATGAATGTGGTTTTTCTTCTTTCCACACCAAATTCTGTGCCAAGTCCTCTGTTAGGTCCTAGAAAAACCACATGGGGGGATTGGATCTAGAAGCCTTCAGCAGCATCCTTCATGGTACTGTGAACCATGTCATCGGGGAGAAGAGGGACAGTAGCACACGCAGAAGGGGGACTGGTGAGGTGAACGGAGGCGCCCAGGAGACAGAGCACTGTGGGATTCACTGGCTTTGGAAACCTCACTGTCAGATTCCTGTTAGGTTTGCTTTCAAGGGCTTTAAGCAAGGAGATTCTGGGTCCGTGGTGAAGAGCAGACTCCCACAGAGCCCCTCTGTTCTAGGAAAGCGGCTTAGAATGTGCATCTAGAAAGCGGCACCTGTGCACAGCCACAGAACTCTCAAGGACTGAGTCCAAGGAGGCCCTTGAAGCTCTAAGGGCTATGGGGACAGGCAAGTCAGAGAAGGCAAGTGACAGTTAGAAAAACTGACAACCCCAGTAATCCACCAACTTCCTGCACTATTTTTATCTCCAATTCAATACATACAGAAGAATCAATGAGTCAGGTTCAGGGAGGGAACTTCCTTTCAGAGTTGCTGGGGGAAGTGCTGGGCAGCCCAGGCACCAGATGGGGTCTTGGGGTCAAGAGCACCCCCAGGCATCAGCATGGGGAGCAAGTTCTCAAATCCCACTCCTCACGGTGAGACAGATATTTTATAGCACAACACGGTTCACCACACATTGCCCAGTGCACCCACGTACACGTGCGTGTCTTCTATTGGATGCTTAATTACAAGCGTTCTAACATCAATGTCATAAAACGTGATAGAGAAAAGAAAAGAAATCCCTGGAGTCTTATGAGTTTAGGCGATGCTATTTCATTCTAGGCTTTTTCATGCCTATTATATTTACATAGTAGGTCATATATACTCAAGCACTTCATCCTCTCCAAATCCTATGAAGTAGGTATTATGATACCCATTTAGCACATGATCAATTTAGGTAACTAGATTTGCCCAATGTTGTACAAGTAAAAAATGATAAAGACATAACTTGGACCAATGTTTCTATATCGAAGTCCGTGCTGTTTCTGATAAAGCTCCGTGTTCTTCCTGCTGCCCAAAGCCACCCTTACAGGCAAGCAGACAACTGACAGCCAGCAGCATGTGGTTGAGGTTGCCTGTCCCGAATCTGCCCCTCCATCAGGAGCGCCTCAGTGCTTAAAATTCTCACCACTGTCCTCTCCTTCGGGTAAGACATTGATTCAGAAAGTCCCTGTTAAAATGCTCATACCTACGTGGGCCCTGTGGCACAGGCCTGTAAATCCCAGCTACTGAGAAGGCCGTAGCACACGACTAACAAGTTTGAGCCCAGCCTAGATAACTTCATAAGACCACATCCTCCCAAAATAGGAAAGATTCCAGGCATAGCTCAGTAGCAGAGTGCTTTCCTAGCAGGCATAAGACCTCAGGTTCCACTCCCCAGCACTGAAAACAAAAGCTACATGGGTGACTTAAGTGTAATAAGCTGAATCACTTTCACATCAGGAGAAAACAAGCAGTAGGATGCGTAGACATCTCCAAAGGGTCAAGCTCTCTGCTCTGCCCATGCTGCAGTCCCAGGGATGGGCAAAGCCACGGTGATTTCTAGAATCTCCTAGTCCTGTTCAGATGAGGAAACAGAGTCCAGGAAGCCCTATGCTTCGCCTGAGTTGTCAGAGGAAGAGCGGAGTTGTGCTTTCTGGCCTTCACTGAACTGCACTCAAAAGAATCCCTCATCTTTCACAGTATTGCTCTTGCTTTCTTTGTTCTTTCATTCTTCTCTGATGCTTTTTCAGTTTTACATGCTATTTTTAATTTTAGCCTTAAGTCAAAATTATTTTTAGCCATATTCACTATATAAAATGATATGACTTTCTTGGTGTTAGATTTAGCAAAATTTTGTTTCCTTTCTCTACAAACATGATTTTGTCAGAATGAGCCTGATTTTAGTTTTGGCTGTCATTCATTATTGATTTCTTCAGTATATTTTTCATTCAACAAATATTTGTTGAGAAACTCCTCTATGCGGGAGGCATGCAAGTAGGAATACAGTGATGAGCTTAATACACATATTCCTTAGCCTGCAGACATTCGATGTTTGCACACAGTCTTACAAATGCATAGATTATAATTAGACAATGATCAAATGCTAGCGTTTTTTGTTTATGACTATTATTGATAACCTGTCCTTTTTTGGGCCCGAGCTTTTTGATATTTTTTTGGCGAGCTAGAGAAGCTGGAGTGATTTCCTTTTTCCCTCCAGGAAAGGCCCACGATATACTCCTTGACTCCTGTTGTGTCTGATTTGGTGGCAGACACAGTGACAGGCAGCTCTGTCCAGGGTCAGGCGTTGGGCTGTGCTTGTGTTTCAGCACTGGCCTGAAATACGCTGTGCTGGGCCTAGCTGTTTCCCCATGCTCAGCTTGAACTTGCCTCCCTATTTAGTATGAATTTCTGGACAGACCCCCTGATGATCCACTGAGACTAGAAACCTGCCCCGCCCCTTCCTCCTGAGTCTGTGCTCAGCTCTGACCTCTGGATTCCTATTCCACAGCTTGTTCTCCGGAACTCTCTGCCTGCCAGTGCCCTGTCATAAATCAGGCTGATCGCCCTAGGTTCCTGCCGCTTCTGATCTGTACCATTCTTCTCTCTCCCACCACCCAGTGGGAACAGCATGGCCCTAAGGGAGGGATCCAGCGCTAATGGATGGGAAAGACCAATGCACTCTGGGCTTTGCTGAGGAAGAAAGAGATAGGTCGGTGCATGTGTGTGGGGGTGGGGTGGGAGTGCACGTATGTGGTGGGGGGGGAGTGACGTGTGTGTGTGTGGAGGCTTTATGTATAGGTCTTCCTGTCTGCCTGGTGGAGTTAGAAATGTGGGAACCTAGAGGAATGGTTTTATGTAACACCAAGGGAGATTGGGTCTGTTTACCCCATCCCCAAAGGGGAAAAAAAAACAGAACCATCTTTCCCAGAGTGCCGCATATTTAAACATAGCAAATGCTAACTTAATAAGCAAAACCAAGAAATACAGGACACATGTTTATCTCTCCAGTGAAAAATTTACACTTTGGATGTCACAGTTCCTCTTAAATTACTATACCGCCCCCCCAAAAAGTGCTGTTTCTTTCTACCTATGACTTCAAAATCACTGGGAATTCCATCTTCAAATGACACTGTCCAGGTAAGGAGGGACTAATATAAAGGTATCAAAAGGGAACCAGGCATGCTGCACACCTGTAGTACCAGCTCCCTGGAGGGCTGAGATGAAAGGCTCACACGCTCAAGCCCGGTCTGGGTAACTTAGAAACTTGGCAAGATCTCAGGATAACAACAGCAACAGTAGCAAGGACAGTAATGAAAGGCTGTAGATGTAGTTTAGTGGGAAGGCCATAGGCTTAATCCCCAGTAACCACACACACATACAAACATGGACACACACACACACACACACACACAAAGATATCAAAAGGGACGTAGAAGATAGAATCCTAAGGGCCCTAGAAAAATTAAGCTTTTCTTTGGTTATGATCTTGATAATTAAATATCCTAGCATTTAAAACCAAGAACACAAAATATCTGAATTTTCCTGTTCTTTCAATATGGTTGAAAGAGACACCAGCTCCTTTTTACCGCTCTTTCGCCTGCTTTGTTTTCTTTTCTCCATGTTCCTCTTTCCTCTTGAGCTATGTTATTCTTTGCATTTTAGTTTGTCAATCTTTGTCGTTGTGTTTTAAATATCATCAGTGTGTCTACTTCCCTCCTGCCATGCAAATGGTTTAAATGGCTTAGGAAAGCCAGGGAAGGCAGGCAGTGTCATTTGGCCCTTGGGTGCATTTTATTGAGCCAAAACGAAATCTAGACGTTAACCACCCATCCAAGCACAATGCATGACCCTCCCACTACCCCTGCCACCAGCAGGATGTGCCCAGTACTCCCCTCTCATCTGAGGGAGACACATCCAGCATGTTCTGCAGATACCCGAAACCCCAGATCATGCTGAATTCTGTATGTATTATATTTTCTCCTATACATCCCTATGGTAAGGTTTGATATATAAATTAGGCATAGCAAGAGATTAACAAAAAATAGTAATAAGTGGCATGATTATAAAAATATACTGATAAATTTATTTAAAACTCATGAATTGCTTATCTCTGGAATTCTCTATTTAATATTTCAGATGCAGTTGACCACATGTAACAGAAACAAAACCAAACTGTGGGTAAGAGGGGACTGCTGTATGTCTGCTAAGCAGTTCGTGCAGGGTGAATGATGCTGGACCAAAATCCCCTATCTGTCCTGGGTTCTTCAGAACACAGGCTCTCACTGAACACTCCCATTTTAAAAGTTACTCGGATTTAAACATAATTTTGGATACTATTTTGCACCTAGTAGCGAGGACATGCAGTCTACAACACTAATGAGCCTAGAAGACATTATGCCCAGTGTCATAAACCAGTCACAAAGGGACAAACACCGTAGAATTCCCCTGACGGAGGTACCTGGAATAGTCCGTTGCACAGAGGCAGAAGTAAGAACAGAGGTCACCGGGGCTGGGGAAGGGGGAATCTATAGCTGGGGTTTAATAGTCACAGACCTTCAATTTTGTAAAAAAAAAGGATTTCTGAATATTGGATACACAGAAATGTATATCTTAGTACCACTGAATTGCATACTTAAAAGATAACTAAGACGGTAAATTTTATGATATATATTTCTTATCACAGTGAAAAGTTAAGAATTAAAAAAGTTCCATGAGACTTTTCCATAGACTTGCAGCCATAGGCTTAGAAGGGGTCAGTAAAGTTCACATAGCAAATGCTTCTCAACATTTTTGACTTGGACCCCTGATAAGAGCCTTGCTTTCTGTCATATGCCCCAGCAGGGACTTAGGTATATATATAGGTTTCCATTTATACACACAAATATGCATATTACTGAACAAATGCAGCTACAAAAGGTGCACAAAATGGAATTTACCCACTGTATAGGATGTTGCCTGGTTTTCTGTACTCTATCTTACCTCATTTTATTTTTTTTTTAAAGTTACAATTCATAAAGTTGATTTTACAACCTAAGTGGTCTCCGCCCACAATTTGAAGAACACTAATCTAGATCTATTTCCAGTGCAATGCAAAAATGTCCTCGACTGCCTCCCTGCTGGGTGTCACCACGCTCTTGCTTGAAAGCCTTTAGTGATGGGGGACTCCCTCCCCACAGGTCACAGCTCCGTGAGGAACCCACCACTCTCACCGCAAAGCTGCTCCAGGTAAGGCTGGGGGCAGCTAGGGTGACTCCAGGTCTGGGACCAGCTGGCGGGGACTCAGCAGCTCAGAGGAGATTGGAAGCACAGCTCCTACCAGGCCAGCGAGGGGTTGGGCAAGCAGGGAAGCAAGGGCAGAGTGCTGGGAGGCCCTCGCTCCCTTCTGTGGAGCTGCAGCTCAGACCTGCCCCCTCTGCTCTCTCTCCACTCCAGCACCGCGATTATTTCCACATCTGATGTATGATCTCATTCCCCCTGGCACCGCCTGGGAGAGCTTTCCTCCCCCTCGAGGGGCTCAGCCTCCATGGAGACAGATTCCCCCACATTCCCTCTTACTCGTCACCCAGACCCCAGGACTCCAGCAGCACCTCTGGCCACCCCCAGCTAGTGTTCTCTTGGTCCAGGGACCTAGGTTATCCCTGCCTGGCTTCTTCAGACATGGGCAACCTGAACGTGTCGGACCCCCACCACCCTCGAGGCAACCTGGAGACCTGCCCAGGCTTGGGACAATGAGGCTCCTCCACCCCTGACTGTGCCCTCCTAAGAGAAAACAAAGGCAGCACCACCACGTGGGGACAGAGCTGTCCACTGGACATCAAAGCCCTGGGTCCTGGAATGAGAAAGGGACAATGCCTAAACTCCTGGTGCAGGTGGTAGGCTGAGCCAGGAGGGGCTGTCCTCAGCCCATCCAGAACCGGGGTGTGGTGTTCTGTGCTCCTGCAGCCTCAGCTTTACAGCTGCCCACCCCATCAGGTAGGATCAGGTCAACCTCAGAGAGGGGCGGGGCCAATGAGAGGTGATGATCTCATTGTATCCTTAGGACCAAGAGAAAAAAGTAAGGTGGTGGAGAGATAGAGGGGAAAGAAAAGACAGGTGACAAAAATGGGAGAATCAAGAACAGCTGAAAATATCAAACTCAGGGCACCTTCCAGCTTGAAAAGGGGTTCAGGTCAGGTCTACCTCCAAACTCTTGAACAAATCTCTCCCACAGCAACAAAACATCTTCATGCAGAAATAACTCACCATGGACCTCCGATACTTCCCATCCATTCTCTTCTCTGAGCTCTGGAATGAAAGTGCCACCTGGAGCCCACCTCCCCCCTCTGCCCTGCACCATCCTTTCTGCCTCCACTCCCTCCCCTAGGTTTTGACAAAGTTTAATAGATTGAGAGGAACTAAAGGTAACACAATAGGCTCCACACTCTTCCCTTCTCCCCTCTGTGGCTGTGGTTTTGCTTCTCTCTTTTGTTTAAAAAGCCTCCCGTTATTTACATCTCATCTCTCCTTACCTGCAGTCCAGTTCGAAGCGAGCTGCTCTCTTCTCACTCCCTCAATTAGTGGTACCCTGGGCTTCTCTCAACATCAGCACCACTGCTTGGCTCTCACTATGACATCACCTCCCAGCTCCCTGATTGGCCAATGGTGGGTTGCTTGGCAATTGGACAGTCTCCTCTGGTGGAGCGGGGATTGCCTGAGTGAGTAACTCTTAGCAGGCCAGGGAGTAGAAGATGATGTCAGACAAAGAGCCTGCTGGAGAGGCAGAGGGTGAGGGCGGCGAGGAGGATGGGAAGTGGGAGTGGTACCATGAAGGTGGGGGTGAAGGCACAGCTTTTGAGCTGAGGGAATGATGAATGACTATGAGAATCTTTAGCTCTTTCAAATCTGGGGGTGGGAGAATATGGAATCTAGAGGAGCAATAAAAGGGAACAGATGAAACCTCAAAATAGCTTCCCAGAGGGTTTGGTGTGTGTTTCCAGCTCTGTCAGAAGGCCTGGAAGGGTTGAACAGGGACTTAGAAGGCAAGGGGAGATTGCAGGGACCCCAGACCTAGAGGTCTGAGGGTTATGCAGGTGTCTCAGGGCAGCAGGGATCCCCTCTGGCTGTCCTCACACATGTCACTGTATCTCTACTGTGGCATCCACCCAGCACTAGTTTTTCCTCACAGCCCTCTCGGTCTGGCAGGGCCAGCTAGAAAGAGCCACAGGTAGGAAAGCAGACTGGGCATCACCTGGGTGGTTCCTGAACGCCAGGAATCACGAGCAGAGGGGATGGGTCATCCATCACTCCCCAGAGAATGAGGGAAGCCCTGGTGTAGACTTTGCCAGCTGTTCACCTTCAGCCCATTGGCTGGAGAGGGGAGGGGCGGCAGCTGAGGGAGGAGGTACCCTATAGAGTAAAAGTCCCCATCTTCCAGGTCACCCCACCTGACTGAAGCCCCCCTCCCTGTGCTCACCAGCTCCTCGCTTCACCACCCAACCTTGATTCACCACCCAACTTTGATTCACCACCCAACCTTGATTCATTCCATTTTCTTGGGAGGCTGAGTTATGGCCAAACATGCATAACATAAAATTTATCATTTTATGCATGTGTGGCACTGGGGGTTGGTGGAGCACATGCTGGGCATGCCAGGTAAGTGTCTATCCATGAGCTGCATCTCCGTGACCCTTTTTTAAGTATGTTGTCCTATATTCAACCATGATGTCATACAACCATCACCACCATCCATCTCCAGGGTGTTTTCATCTCCTCTCACTGAGATCTGGAACCATTTGTTATGGTTGATACATTTTGTCAATTTGAGCAGTTTAGAAGTTTAACTAAGAGACTCGACAGGGAGCCAGGGTCTTACTTTGTAAACATTCCCATCCTGTGCAAGAGGAAGGCAAAGTGATTTTGTGAGTGTTACAGTGGGCCTGGTGGTGGTGGTGGGGTAGCCTGTGTACAATATAAAGGAGGAAAAGAGACTTGCTATTCCCCCTTTTGTTCTGGCTGCTGCGTTGAAGTGTTACCCTGGTGCCATGCCACTCTGTCTTGGAGCCAACTGATTATGGACTGAAACTTCCACAAACAGTGAGCTAAATAAACCCTTCCTTCCTTCATTTTGGGTGTCAGGTATTTTATCCTAGCAATGAGAGAAAAGTAACCAAGACACCATTAAACAATAACTCCTCTTTCCTCCTAACCTCTAGCTACTTTTCATCTTTATAAATTTACCTATTCTAAACATCTCATGTAAGTGGAGTCATACAGTATTGTTAGTCATTTTTGCATAGCTAGGACAAAGTACCTGACACCTGCAACTTACAGGAGGTTTATTTCAGTTCATTGTTTTAGAGGGTTCAGTTCATAGCCATGTGACTCCAAGGCAGAAATGGTACGGAAGAAGGGTATGGCAGAGGAAAACTGCTCACTCCATGACAGCCAGGAAGCAGAGAGAGTGGGAAGGACCAGAGTGTGATGTACCCTCCACATCCCTTTACTCAGCACCCCTCAACAGCATATTGAGCTAGAAAGTCATCAGAGGATTAATCTACTGATAGACAGAGTGCCCCTCATGATCCAATCCACTTTCAAAAGTCCCATGTCTGAACACACGGGACTTTGAGAGCACATTTTAAATCTAACATATAGCACAGTATTTGTCTTTCAGTGTTGGACTTCTTTCTGATGACATAATGTCTTCCAGGTTCATCTATGTTGCGACATGCTTCAGAATTCCATCTCATCATCCTTTTTATGGTTTGTTCAACATCAATGTCATAAATTCTCACCCTCTACCACACACGCCATGCTGACTGAGAATGTAACATAAAGGGCATAAAATTACCTTGAATTTAGTCCATGCTTTGAAATTATTATTATTATTATTATCACAATAGCATTAATGAGCATGTAAAAGTGACCAGCACATGTAGAAGCCATAGCATATATGTATTCACTCTGCAGGCTGTGCTCAGGAGTAAGCTATGTCACAGCCTCCGCCCTGCGACCTCCCTGGCCAGGACCCACCAGATGGCATCTTACTGCCCAGCACCCTGTGGTGTTCTGCAGAAGGTCCCCTGTGTGCACATGTCACCTGTCAGGTGCCTAGCAGTGGCCAGAATAAGGTGTGACCCTGCCTGCCTTTAGGGCTTCACAGCACATCCAGATGTTCTCATGCCCGCCCCTCTGCAGCACTGCAGGCAGCAGGAGCAACACATTCTGTTTGACATTCAGCGAGGGCCATTAGCACACTTTCCATGCAGACCACACAGTAGGGACCCAGGGCCCTGAATGCCAAGCCAGCCCATGTCAAGAGGGAATCAGGAGTTGCTGAGGATGTCAGAACCAATTTTTTCTGAATGTGGAGATATTGGCAGCCACACTGCATACAGGCTAGAATCTGGAATCCAAGCAAACCCCAAGTGTGGGTCTGTCCTGGCTGTCAAGGGAGCCCTCTCCCTTCCCCAAGTCTGTCGTCCCTCCCAGCCCAGAAGAGCTTCAACTCCACAGATCTGCGGGCTCTAGAAAGGTGGGGTGAGGGGAGTGGGACGGTGAGTTGCCATGGTGATGGCAGCCAATCAGACAGCCTCTGCTACTAGGGGAGGGAAGCTCTGGTTCTAACCGGACTGGAAAGAAGGGTGAGGTCGAGACAAGGGGTGGGGCGAAGAGGACATCATTACCTGAGAGCAGAGAATGAGGCAAAAGAGCAGAGAAATGGGGAGGGCTGCTCCATTTCTAGAATTTTCTAGCTATTGTTTGAGTGGCAGGCTGTGGGTGGCAATACACACACACACATGTACACCACATACACTCACATGTACACCACATACTCACACTCACTCTAAGTACATCTGTAAAGGGATTACCCACCCCACCTACAATACAGACAGACTCAGATGGGAAAGGTCACCCCCCAACAGCCTCCTGTTAAGAGACGATGCCATGATTTGGGCTTGGGGTACAGGAGAGGGAAAATAGTATCGGAAAGAGAGGGAATGACGCAAGCTATGCAGAGCCACCATCCAGAGAAGCCTTACTGGGTAGGAGACACCCAAGAGGTTCCCTAGGGTGGCAGAAAGCAGCATAAAGTAAATGATGAATCCAGAAACACAATCATTATAGGAAAATGCACATCAAATCCAAAGGACAAAGGGTGAGGAAAAACCAAATCCACCAAAAAAATCAGCAAAGGCAAAGTTAGGAGGTTCAGAAGGGTGGGATTCCCATCAGAAAGCAGACAGCAAAAGGAGGAGGGAAGACTGTGTGTCCCACGCTTAAGTGTTCAAAGCTCCCTGGAGCTCAGCTGAGAAAGGCAGGCAGCCAGCAGCCTTCCCTGCCTACACCTGCCAAATCAGCACTGCGCAGGGCCAGCTGGTGATGGTCAGTCCCTAGGTGCAGCAGCCAGACCTCTGTCTGTGGATCTGCACCATCAACTCTGCAGTGCCACCTCTCCAGCCCAAACTACACTGTGACAATGACTCTTGGATCCTGAATTTCCATATTCTGCCTGACTGTACCAGGGGGTGGGACTCATTAATCTCTAAGCAGGAATCCAAGCACAGTTGCTGTTCCATGAAGTGACTCTCCCTGTAATCACTTACACTCACAATTCCTGGGGCACAAGGAGAGGGTCCTGCCCCAAAGGAGCCCTGCTAGGTATTAAAGCCCTTTTCCCATCCTTGTCATGGTCCCGGAAGTTTATATTTGTAATCCCATGGAAACATTATTGGAATCCTGGTGAATTAATTCCATTCTACCACCTCCCGTGCAACCCATGGTGAGAATAAAGACAGTAAGACATATTTACAATTAAGTGCAGCCGAGGGGTCCTGAGTGCAGTCCAGACGAGGGTTCTCCGAACAAAGGCCTTGACCCAGGTCCTAACCCTGAATTTATTAATCCATGAAGAAAGGCGTGGCTCAAGAATGAGTGACAGTGAGAATGGCGGGAATTACGTGAGTACTATGAGCTGCACTAGCTAGGAGAAAGCACCTCTGCCATAAGCAGAGGGAAGGATATGCAGAAAGACCAATCTCTGTAACACAATTGAGGTGGCATTTAATGTTTAGAGTGCTGGTGCTTCAGTTCTGATATGCAAATTTTTTCTGCCAGGGAAGTCAAAGCCTCTTATCTTGAGGCTCCAACCCAGTGGATGGTCCTGGAGCGTTAGCTCTGACACCCCGCTGTGCTCAACCATTTAGTGGGAGACACTGATTCGAGGAAACAGGACTGTGGCTTGGCTTCAAAGATTATGCATCCATACTTCTGCTACCCTATTTACATTGCTTCAAGCCAAGTGAAGGAAAAAGGAAATAGCTTAGCCAGCTCTATATATTAGTACATGGAGATAGGGCCAGGTTTAGCTAAGGCGGAGGTAATTGCTCTTTATTCAAGGAGAGCCATTCCATTGGTCCCCTACAGCCAGAGACCAGGTAGTTCCAGGAAAGGACCCACAGGCAGTCATCATGGGGACCTTCGTGGAAGCTTTGACATCTTTCCAGTTCTTGGGGTCTAGAGTCCAAGTCTTATACCCAAATCCAGAAATCTAATCAGTGCACCAGTCTCTTTAACTTACACAAATGTGATTTTTAAAAACAGTATAATAACAAAAGTGGGTGTTTACTTTATGCCTTTATATTAAGAGGAAAATAAGTTTGGGAAGATTTTCTTATGTGAAATTTGTTAAACTGACCATCGTCAGCTATTTGCTTAATGCATAACTGCTACACATGATGTCATTTTTTAAAATGTAGACATTTATTTCACTAGATGAGACACTCTTCTGACTCATGAGCCCTATCAGTGTCTCAGATTTTCTTTCAACCAATTGAAAAACAAACTCAGTCAACTCAAATAGCAGCAATGTTGGAAGCCCAAACTGTTGGTTTCTGCTGACAATTAGACTTATAAACCAGACTCCAGTGGTGGTTAGTAACAGCAACATTTGATATTTATAAAAGCACATTTATCAAGTGAACTAAGATGTGCAGACTACTTAGAACAGCGCCTGGCACTCAATACAGACTCAGTAAAAGTCAGCTGCTATCGTGATCCACAAGGATGGCTCTCCTTGAAAGACCCCTTGTCTCCATGATGGCTCACCCTTGCGCTGCTTCTGTGCATTGATGTGTACAGAGCTAGCTAGGACCATGCTGTACTCCCTTGACTGGCTTTAAGCAATGCACACAGGTCTAGCTAAGATGCTGACTGGTAGCCTTTGAAGCAGTGTGACCGGTCTGCGATGCCCCACTTAAAAGTCCCTACTCCTAAACGTGAGCTAGGCTGAGAGATGCTGCGCTGTCGGCTGGGCCTGAGCCTTGAGAAAGAGGCCATGACATCCCAGGGCAGGAAGGTCAGACATCAAAGTTGAGACAGCTGACCAAAAACACAAGATGCTTCCTCAAACTGTGTTAGGCAGCTGGGAATACATAGAGTTCAGTGGCACAAATGCCTGCTTGGTAAGCGTGAGGTCGTGAGTTCAATCCCCAGTATATTAAACAAAAAAAAACTGTGCTATGCAGATTCCTCCAAATTTAGAGGCTACCAATTTCTGGAATTGGTAGGCATTCTGCATACCTCTCTCTGCATATTGCAGACATGCTAATGTGCCTCCTACTTAGCCCAGTTCACAGTACTCACATACTTCCTGCCATTCTCACACTCACTCAATCCCAATCCAGTCCGTCTTCACAAATTAATAAAACCAGGGGCTGGCCCTGGGTCATGGCCTTTGTTCTGATTAGCCATCTGACTAGACCTAGGACTCTCCTGGCCCCCCACAACTGCAGCTACATGTTTGTCTCTTTATTCTCACCATGGGTTGCCCTGGAAGTGGTGGGTTGGAATTTTCTTACTAGAATTTCAATTATAAACTCTGGAGCAAGTCAAGGTTGGAGCAGGCCCTCTATAGTGATCATCATTAAATACAAATCAGGCCACCTGTGAGTCTTAGGTTGCAAGTAACAGAAGCCCATTTCAAATTTGCTTTAAAAAAACACAGAAGTGTCTGTCAAAACTTAAGAGCAAAATATTTTAAAACACATAACACAATTAGAAAATGGGCAAAAGGTGTCAAGAAGCATTTCACTGATGAAGATATACAAACTCCAAATACATACAGCAAAAGGCATTCAACATTCCTAGCCATGAAGGAAGTACAATGTAGGAACAGACACGGTATCACTGTACTCATGAAAACAGTGAAGATTTAAACACTGCTACAGCATCAAATGCTGGTGAGGAGCTAGATCTCTCATGCACGGCTGGGGGGAATGCAACATGGTACAACTACCTTGGGAAATGGTGGTTTCTCCAATAACTAAAGGCACATTTGCCAGACGACCAAGCGACTGTGCTCCTGGGCATTATTCGGAGAGAAATAAAAACTCATACCTTAACAATACCTGTACACAAATGCACCTAGGAGTGTTGTTTATAACCCCAAAATGGAAGCAATTGAGATGTCTCTAGTAGGAGACTGGATAAGCAAGCTGGCGTCATTTAATACGGTTGACAATAAAAAGGAATGGGTTCCTGATGCAGTGATGTGATTGGATCTCTAGGGAATTATGCCGGGGGTCTTGGGAGCCAGTCTAGGAAATGTCACAAACTGCTTCTATCTATAGAATAATCACAAAATGACAGGATTATGGAGGTGGAAAACAGACTGGTAGTTGCCCAGGGTAAACCAATCGTGGTGCTGCTCCACAAACCTGCCCAGGTGGTAAATGGCACAGAACTCTACACATGCATCACGCCAACATCAGTCTTCCCATTTCTATTCTGCACTGGAGTGGTGTAAACTCTCACCATGGGGGAAACTGCATGCCTTTCTGTGCACACAGGGCCTCTCCAGGCTATCTCTGCAAGTTCTTCCAAATCTATGATTATTCCAAAATGCAGTGGTACCTCAGTTCGTGAACAGAAGTGTTGTGCAAAATTTTGCTTCTGTTCTCGAATTCCACATTGGGTGATGAGCATGAAAGCAACCATCTTGTCCTGAGTAATGGAATGAATTAAGTTTGGGAACTAAGGTGCTACTGTAGACACTTAACCAAAAAAAAAATTTAAAAAGTCAGGACTACTTCATGGAACCCAAAGCAGAGGGTCTCATCTGAGAAACAAGTCAGGAAAGCAGTCAACACTCAGTGTAGGCTCTCCTCCTTTCTCCCTCCATCCATCTCCTCCACCTTCTTTGCAAAGGTGCCTGCTGCGCTCTGCAGCCCCCTTCTCAGCGGCCTCACACACAGGGCTGTTGCTGCCTTCTGGTGGCACTGGGGTCTTTTGAAGTCAGGCCATGCAGAGAAATCCGTTAGTTGTTTCTTAAATTCAACCAAAATTCCCAGGAAAACAAATTCAACCAACCCTGCCTGGGCCAAGAGCCCAGGCCTCATCCCATGGGTCACACAAACTTAGCCACATCTGTCAGCACGTGTGGCCGAGCCCACGCCCATCCATATAGCACAGGGGGAGGCTCTGATCCCCTTTTCCCCCAGCTCAGTTGCAAGTGGTCCCATCTACAGAGGAAACCATGCAGAGCACAGGAGGAAGGGCCGCCCATGCTGCAAGCTCTCCCAACCGGGAATGAAGAAGGAAAGAGCCTCTGGACCAGCGGCCCGTGGGCGTCCCTGAGCTGAAATGTGGACTTCCTCTGGATGACACTTGACAAGGCTACAGCCATCGCAGGGTGACTTACTGGCACCTGGAACGAGATCCAGGCTCTGCCCACTGGGACGTCCTCCAGGGCCACCCTGGGAGGATTTGACTGTAGCTGCTGGGATGGTGGGGAATTTGTGGCCACTAGTGCCCTGAGTTGCCCCCTGGCGCTGATCTAAAGACCCTGTTCTCCAGGCTCATGTTTTGTTTTTTTTTTTTTTGTGGCACAACATCTGTAAAATCTTAACTGGCAGCCTTCAATTTAACTTACAGAGGCTGCATTTGTAGAAAGCAGGCTCTGGACAGCTTGCTCAGCTCAGCATCTGAGCTGGGTTGTGCCTGTGGGCTTCAGGTTCTTAGAATAAAGCCTGAGGGTTGTGTCTGTGTTTTCCACATAATACGTTTTGCCTTAGGGTATTGAGGGCAGCAGCAGAAAATTCTACCTTCACCTCGTCAGCTCTGCTGAGCATCCCAAACCAGACCCTGAGGTGTGCTTCCTGGCAGGAGCACCCCACTTGCACCCAGCAAGCGTGGTCTGCAGACGAGTGGGAAGCAGCTCAGAAAGATCAGGGTTCCCCAGCTCCCCTGGCCCTTCCTGATGTCCTGGTTCCAATTGCCGGAATCTCACTGTTTCATAATTGGTGTGCCAAATTTAGTTCTCGATGTAGGTTGCTGCGCAGTGTAACTGATGCATCTCAGTCAGCCTGTGATTAGCTTTCAGGATGGACTTGAAGTGATCTCTGACCCTACACCACGAATGGAAAGGATTACAGGCACTGGGTTGTGTAACCGGCCTGATTTCCCCTATCCACTTTACCCAGACAGCCTCAAACTTGACGTCTCCCCAGTGTACCTTGTGAAGCCCCGGGGAGTTGCCAGCACAAGCTGACATACTTCAACATGGCCTTGCTAGCCCCTAAAGCCTCAGTCTCAGTAGAAAAATGGCCCAAGTTCCAAAACCTAGTAGCCGCTCCTTTCACCAGCATATTCAGTCTATGTGCGGCTGGGAGCCAGGTTCCCATCCAGCATGGTGGAAGCCTATTGTCTCCACCCCCAAAATGGGTCAGATGCATGGTTAGCTGCAGCTTCATCTCACTGAATGCCAGAGTGCATATTATTTAGATTCATTTGACTGTAAATTGACAAGAAACCGCCCAAATTACCATAAGCAAAAACAGAAAATGTGTTCAAGTTTAGAGGAATATCACATAGAATCTAGTACACAAAGGACAGCTGAGCAGAAACCAGGAGCTGAAATCCAGAACCTACAAGATTGCTCCTTGCTCTCCCCTCCTGTCCCCTTCCCTTCCCTCCATTCCCCTCCCCTTCTCTCCTCTCCTTTCTCTTCACTTCTCCCCTCCCCTTTCCTTTTCTTCTCTCTCCCCTTCCTTGCCCTTACTTCTGTATCTGCATCTGTCTGAAAGATTATTTCCTCAATTTCCATAATAGGCTCTCTCCTCCCCAAAAGTATTGACTATCCCACATTTTCTGAGGGGACAGAAAGACCAGCTCTCTCTTGATCCCAATTCCAAAATTTCTAGGCAAGAGAATCTGTCTGGCCCAGTTAAGGGCAGGCATGAGCATAGTGCCTAGGATTTTGGCCAGGGGTAGGCTGCACAGTGCAAATCTGCCAGGATGGGAATGGAGAGCAAGGCAGCTTCCCACATATGTATTCCATCAGGGTCAACAGCTCCAAAACAACCACACAATGTTCATGTGTGTGGAAGGTGACTGGATATAGGGGTGCTATATTCATCAGTGGATTTATCCCTTGATGAGTTCAGGTGCTGATTGCAGGTGGGAGTTGATTGGAGGTAGGTCACTGGAAGTCTCACCTGGAAGGCTGTACTCTTGTCCCCAGCTCTTCTTTTCTCTTTCTGCTTCTAGGCTGCCATAAGTGGAACATCTTTTCCTCCTCCAAGCCCCTCTGCCATTCTGCTTTAGCCTTGGAGTGAGCTGACCATGGACTGAGACCCTGTTACAAAAAATGCTCCTTCTACTTTAAATTTTGCATTTTGGGTGTTTTAACCCACTGACAAGAAAGTAACTAAGACAGCAACTAAAAATAAAACAGGAATATTGTGCTTATTGCCAGAATGTCTTTGAATTAAGGTTACTGCCAACAGTGGAATGCTTGCATCGAGTTGGACAAAACAGAGACAAGTTGAGGATGGGCAGGATATTTGTCTGGCCTGTGTTCTGATCACTATCACTACAGCACCTTCCCCCTCAGTGTGGAGGGCTAGGAACTGAACACTCCAAGAGGTGGCAAAGCACTCAGCTCACAAGTGCCTCTCCCAACCCAGGGTGGGGGGTCTCAGAGGGGAGGTGGCCCCCTCAGCTGTCCAGTTCTGTCTGCAGCACTTTGCTGTGCCCTGAACACGCTGGAACCAGCGAGTGTCTCTGGGGTCACCCTGTGCATACCATTCCTGTCCTACTTAGAGACACCAACAGTTATAGTGGGGTGAGGCCAGCTTGTGCCATATAGAGTAGGTTTAAGGATTGCAAGGCTGTGGAAGATCATATAAGTAGGTGACAAAGAAGGGTAGAAAAGAAAAAAAAAATACAGCTCCACCCAACGGTGAACGGAAAGGCAGTGTTATTTTTATCCATCTTCCTGTGTGGTTTAAGATCTAGGCCTTTCTGCTCAATGGGCAAAAAACCAGTTGAGATCAATGAACACCAGATTTGACCACAGTAATCTTGAAGACACATTAACCCATGAAAAAAATCAATTTATATCCAAAAGTTCAAGGAAATTAGAAATGAGCATAAGTGGAATGCCAATGGTGTTCTCATATTTGAGCAAAATAAGGAGGGCATTAAAGGAAAAATAGAAACACATAAATCAGAGAAGGCATGATAGATTTTGAGCTAATTGGCACGTGTGAGAAAGGTTATGCCTCAGTGTGTGTACTTCCTAGACAATGAATTTCAGTTTGCTTGTTAGAAGGAGAAAAATCTCATGTTCTAAATTGATTTTCTAAGAGAAAATGGTGTTTTCTTATCTCGACAGACGGTTCTTGATGAGAACGGCATTCTCCTGAGTAATTACATATCTGTGGGGCTCCAGGAGAGAGAAATCCATAGGTAGTGACAGAAAGGCCACTGGCAATTGCATGGGCCCAGGCAGGAGCTGGGCCTTAACCAAGGAGGGGTACAAGGGGACATCTGGGGTGACAGAAATGTGCCATCTTGATTCCAGTAGTGATTAAACTGGTCTCTGTATTTGTCACAACTCTCCAAACTTAAGTGAGTATATTTTATATCTGATTAAATGACATCTCTATAGAACTGATTTGGAAGCAGCAAACATGGTGTGGTAATGACACGACATGTGCCTGCACCCGCATCTACATGCCTGTGATAGGGGAAGCACACCGCCCCACAGCTGGAGCACGGTGGGCACCATCGTTCTGGGATCAAAAAGGAGCACCACCTCCTGTCTCTCCACAAAAGAAATCGGGGAGGCAGGATCAAGAAAGAGCCTCTGGCTGGGC
>RJWT010008871.1:0-25750 GCA_004365215.1 Cuniculus paca | reverse complement strand
AACAAAACTTATGCTGAAATTGCTGAATAGATTCTCATGCACATTTTGACATTTTAGGCCATATATACATCTATAAATAATACGTGGTTTTTATTTGTTTCTTTGATTACATAAATAGTTCTGTTTCCTTGGCAACTATATTTTTCACTCAATTTTATATTGATTGTAAGTAGACAGGCACATCTAGATCTAGTTAATTCATTTTAAGCTGAAAAACATTCTATCATATTCATTAATGGTGCTTATACATCCTCTCTGCAACCAAAGGACAGTGCAGTTGTTTCTACTCTTTTGCGATCACACATCACGTGAGAAGAGTCTTCCTGCCTCGGGGTGAATGCCCACAGGGGTGCACAGCACTTTCTCTTCTCCACATTTTTGATAACCCTCAGTGTTATCAGACTTTCTGCCCATCCAATGGCTATGAAATGGAACCACATAATGGTTTTAGTACATGTGCCGCCAAAGCGAGCACCCATAAAATAGTTTTAATTTATATCTTCTCCAGTCTAGGCCTTGTCTTTACCTAATAGCCTGTGAGGCAGAGGCAGCCAGCTGTTCCCAACATGAATCCTCTGCTTCCACAGAAACTGAAGCTCAACAGAGAGGCAGGAGGTGGGCAGTCCCGAGGCCCACTTCCTGTGCCACTCCGCCTCGCCGCTTTGCTGGAGCTGTGCTGGTCACTGACTGAGTTCTCCAGCAAGAGAGGCAGTGTGAGTTCCCATAACGTGCCGAGCTGAGGCATCTAAAATGTGGCATGTTTCCTCCAAACCCTTCCCTTGCCTCCACCCAGATGCAGATTATCACTAGACCCAAGGAGACCACAAAACCACCACACAGAAAGAATGGGGGTCTCCAAAACTCCTTCTGGAGGAGAGGGACGCATCCATCTGGTATATCCCTAAGGATTACTGAGCAGGTGCATACTGTATAGATGTACTGAAATATATTGTGCCACATAAATACATATCATTACATGATAATAAAACATGTTTAAAGAGAGGGAAATATTAAGTACACTGATTTGAATATATATATATGTATATGAATAATTGTGCTACTGTAACTCATAAATTTGTAAAACTAAAATTTTTTTAAATGTTGCTGTTATTTTAGTTGTATCTAAATGACTACATTTTTTGGACTATTTGTCAACTGTTTGTCCTATATTAAGTAATTCTGTGGCCCTGGAAAACAGAGGTTGTTACCTTAATGCAGCCAAACATAGTTTGCTTTTCTTTATGGTTGCACACTTTGCTTCTTAAGCAAACAGTCCTTACCCTAATGTCAGCAGTGCTTTTAGAACTTCTTCAAATTATCCCAGTTTTATTGTATATACGAGCCTTACCTCACACCCACGAGAGGCTCTAACTTTATCTTTTCCAAAAAGATAGCACCACCTAATCTTTCTCTTTTCCTTGTGGTTGGAAGGTGGATATTCACACTGGGGATTGAACCTGGGGCCTTGTACACCCCAAGCAAGCACTCGCTGACTTTAATGCTATTTAAAACTCCCACATAGCTGGATGCAGTGGTGATAATCTGTAGCCCTAGAGACATGGAGGGCTGAGAATCACTTGAGCTGGAGAATTACTTGGGTCTAGGAGCTTAAGGCTAGTGTGGGAAATACAGCAAGAACAATAAAACTGAAGTAACTATTAATAAACTCTAAAAAACAAAAATATATAAAACGCTCACACACAAGTGTTTATGCCTAGACTTTCTGTTCTGTTCCCTGATGTGTGCCTCTTTTAGCCAACACTATCATTTTTTTTAAATGAGTATACTTTTTTAGCTGGGTATAGTGGCTCACACCTATAATCCTGGCATGTGGGAGACAGAGGCAGAGGATTGCTGTGAGTTGGAGGCCAGCTTGGGCTACAAAGTTAAGTTCAAGGTCAGCCTGAACTCCATAGAGAAACCCTGTCTCAAAAAGACAAAAAAAAATACTTTTTATTCCTGTGGTTCAAATATGGCCTATTTTCAAATATATTTGTCCTCTTTTTCTTCTAATAATTTAGACCTTCTTTTATCTTTTATCATTTTAAATATACTTCTCAAAGGCTAGAACACTATAATATAAGGGCTTAGGTTTTAACCCTGCTACTTGCTATGCCTGTCCATTGGTTGTAGCTGAAGGTAAACTAGTTTCTCAAATGTTTTGTGAAATGAGTTGTTAGTACATCTCCATACAACTTTCTAAAAAGGAGTCCTGGGTTGATGGTATATCTTTTCAGGAATATTTTTTGTGTCTTATGAATGGACTTGCAAAATATCTCAAGTCACTTCACTAACTGCATAGTACACAACTCCTACACCTGGCAAATAAAAGCTTCAAGTCTCAAACCATGACCAACCAGTCTAAGGTCACAGATTCCTAAAGTGGATTTTTTTTGTTACTGTTGTTCCTACCTAGTCCCAGGAAGTGACAGACCAGATGCTTTGTCATTTTCCTAAGAAAGCCACAGAAAGGTCACCATTTTGTGTGTGTGTCCAGGTACCAATTTCCCACCTTTACTTCACTTATATTTTAGGAGTCAGCCCAGTCCCTGCTAAGCTTCAACAGTTACCAGAACAGAATACTGTTTACCTTTCATTTCTGAAACAAGGGGATTTCCCTCACTTTCTCTCATGTTTATCAATGCATTTAAAAGAAACTTTGCCAGTACTAAGAACTTGCATGTATGAGTATTGATTTTGCTAAGAGTTATGAAGGAATTTTACTGTAGAATAATCTATTTTCTTTCAAAAAATGTTAATAGTACTGGGGGTTGAACCAGGAGGTGTTATACCTCTGAGCTAACAGCGCTGGGCTTTTAAAAATTTTTTTGTTGTGGGGACTGCACCTCAATAAGTTGCCCAGGCTAGCCTCAAACTTGCAATCCCCTGCCTGTGTCAGCTTCCTGAGTAAGCTGAGTCTACAGAAATGCATCACCATACCTGGCTTTAACTGATTTAGACATTGCTGAAAACTTATGCTTTCTCTAATATTGGTAACAAGGTAAGTCCAAGCCTTACTAATGAACAGAAAATCGTAATAAACTAAAAAATAAAAGAATGTTTGCAATTACTCAGAATTTCTACGTTCATGTAGTTGGGAAAGGCTGGGTGAGGTATTCAACGTAAATTAACTCATGCTTTTTAACAAGGCATCACTTATTGATGCAGCATTATTGTGAAAAGGAGTAGGATCACTCATTTTCAGAAGAATTCCGGTAAATTTATATTTGAACTTTCAATTTATGTTCATTTGGCTTGTGAGATTCATTTTGGCACATATTTCTACCTGATCTTAACGCTCTTTGTGCATGTGTGCATGTGTGTGTTCACGCACACGTGCTGAGGAGAAAACTTAGGACCTTGTGTTTGCTAGACAAGCACTCACTGTGATACATCTCCACCAACCCAATGCATTTTTTAGGTTGAAAACTGACGGGTTCCTCCCATGTGCGTTGTTCCAAATCAACATGGTGCTGGACAGCGCCTGCCTTCAACACTGACTTCCGCGTTCTTCCGCAAACCCGAAAAATTAAACTTTCTGTTTTTTGCGCAGGCGCCAACACTCCCCCAATCAGCTGCCAATATGTCATTCTGCCCACCCCTTCAACTCCACCCCTTCCAATACCAAATAAAAGCCTGCCGTTTTGTTTCCCTCAGAAGGTACTTGCCTCTCTTCGGCAGCCTTCCCGTGCTGGCAAAAAAGGCCTCTTTTTCCTTCTTTCTTTCTCCTTTCCTTGTCTCTCTCATCCCAAAAGGACCAATCAAAAAACAACAGTTCATTTAATTTGAAATTACTCTTTGTTGTTACACCAGAGATGGTTATCATGCTTTTGTCCTTTGGCCTTCTGTATTACATAGAGTTTGTGAGTATGCTTGTGTTCATAAGCACAGTTAAAAGCAAGTCTGCGAGGTGGTACCTTCTCAATCCCACAGCCAGAGATAAATAACAATAGTAGTAGTAAAGTCTTTCTATAGGAAACTATGAGGAGCAACTGGTACTTCGCCTTCAGTTCAAGCCAGGGTATCAGCAACATCTGCATTATTCAAGTAGTTGATTCTTACACAACATGCCTATAAAGCCTTGCAACATATAAACACCAAAAAAACAGTTTTTAGGTTGAAGTTAAATTATTAAAACACAGTAAGTTGCCAATTTTCTCATGTTGGTTGAAAACGTAGTATTTGTATTTGAAATCACTTCTCAGAACATTTTCTACAGATCAGATTCCCAGAGCAACGCTCTAGAGAAAGAAAGTAGTCATGACCTATTTTGAAATGCTTTTAGCATTTCAACAGCAACCAAAAAAAAAAAATTAAAGTATTCATCTAGAAGTATATAGCCTGTTTCATTTTGAAACAATCCATTATTTGTACATACACCTTTTACCCCATTCATACTGCAGTGATCAGATTTGCCATTTTTTAAAAATCTGTATATCGGTCTTCACGGAAGAATTGGAAACTGTTAAATTTTGGATCAGGTGTTAGTGGATAATATCACAAATGGTGCCATGGAACCTGGAATCCGGACAGGCTTCAACACACTATAAGTAATGTTCAATTATGCTGCACATCTATTTACACCTTTCATTTTAACAAATATGCACCCTCGTTATAGTTGTAAATATATATATATGTGATAAACAATGGAAATGAACTGTCTTAACCAGTAGCAAGGCATACATCTAGGGCCTGTGGTGAGGAGAGTTTGTGCGTGGGTGGCTTTCAGCAGTTTCATTATCTGTTAGAAACTGTATGCAAGTTGGTTACATGTATTTTTAAGAAAACAATCCAACATGCAGATAGACAGTCCATGCTAAAAGGCCTGGACCTTATCCAACAGAAAATACAATAAACCATTAGTGAAGAGGAGACACAAACTTGATTTGTGCCTCATTCCCTCTTCCTTATGCAGATTGGGGCGGGAGTGGGGGGAAGACTGCGAACAGAAACCCAGTGAAGAAGACAGTGCCATGTTAGTTCCTTCTGAGGGCTCCTCTGGCTTTCTTTTCCTTATTTTTCTTTTCTTTCCTTTTCTTTCTTTTCCTCCCTTCCCTTCTCTTTCCTTTCTCTGTTCAGCAAAGCAGATTTTGAATCCAGGGCCTTTGCACTAAGTTATATCCTCAGCCATTTCTTATTTTTAATTTGAGACAGAATCTCGCTAAGTGGTTTAACTGCCCAGACCAGAGTTAATCTTGCAATCTTCCTGCCTCAACTTCTGACAATTCTGGGAATCCAGGCCTATGCCACCACACCACTCCTTTCTCTTTCTCAGAGGCTAGATGGACTCAGGCAGCTCTGTGTCCTTTAGGTTCCACCAGTGCTACCTGTGTCATCTGCTGTAAAAGAAGCTCGTCCCAGCTGCCTCTCTCCTCGGTGCCCCCAAAACAAGCAAACAGACTCATTCTGTTTTAGAGATTTCTCTGCTATCCACGTGGGGGAAAGCACAAGGAGAATATAAGAGGAAGAGTTCATAAAATTTTCAGTTTTAAAAGAGTATCAATATAATTTACCGACAGCCTGGAAGTCATTTATATCTGAGTTTAAATCTCAATTCTGTCCCTTCCTTGCCATTAGGCAACTTCCTTAACTTTCTAAACCTTAGTTTCCTCATATGTAGAATAGGATGACAATACTACCTACTACATGAGGGTTATTATAAGTATTAAATAAAAAAGTCATTTAAAGAGAGAGCTTCATGATACCCCTGAAAAATAGAAAACACACAATAAATGCTAATTTACTGTAGTCATGATTACCCCACCACTCTCCACTGGTTCTTCATATATGCAAGATGCAAGCAAAATCTAAAGATAAAAATCAAAGCACAGTCAGGCGTGGTAGTGCACGTCTGTAATCCCAGCTCTTGGGAGGCTGAGGCAAGAGGATTACTGTGAGTTTGGAGCTAGCCTAGGCTACACAGTGAGCTCAAGGCCAGCCTGAAGTACACAGTGAGACCTTATCTCAAGAAACAAACAAACATACTTGTAGAACTAGTACCATCTATGCTCAAGCAGAGAACATACATTTCGGAGGGACACTAAACTAAATGCCACCTCCCTTGACATTCACTCAAAAGCATTTATTCAAAAAGGATTAAAAGGAGCAGAGGCCTAGAACAAGGGCAGTGGTGGCAGGGTTAAAGGAAGACTATCTGGGTGGACACAGAAAAGGCAGAAATTAATTTTGACCATAGCCAGTGGCAAATGAGAGGGTACAAGATCAAGCTGAGAAAATCACAGTGAGATGTGCAGGCTGAATATGGTTCATGGTGAAAAATCTAGACCTAGGTATTTATTATTATAGGCAAACAGGATCTGTCCTAAAGCAATCATTGTTCTTGTTCTTTCCCCCAAGAAGCTCTATCTTTGGTGAGAATGAAATCTTCATACAGGAAAAAGTATCACAGCTGGATGGAAAGACACTTAGAAAAAAAAAAAGGAAAAGTAACCAATAGAAGAATTACTTCACACACCACAGAAAAGTAGCTATTCTTGTTGTTTGCTTTCATTGTTGTTCACCATCACTTCCTGATGGAAACTGAAACACCTTTTGCTCACAATCCCAAATTCTGTTGAAACTGATGAGGAAACACATAATTTTGAGATGAGCTAATATCTGGTCAGAGACTGTGGAGAGCATTCCAACGTGACTGTATGGAAAATGTGATTTCATTCACAATGGAAATAACCTGCAACCAGAAATTGGTTGTCACTTCTTTATTTAAGCCTTTCAACAGCTTGGCATTGTACTGAAATTGAGGGTATGTTTGCCAACAAACTTAGAAGGTCAAGCCAGCTCTGGAACCCAGCATGCCCTAGCTCCTGCCACACTCTACCTCAAGCCAGTCAACCCCAAGTTCCAAACATGGACCCAATACCACGTCCTCAAGTGCACAAAGTCTCTCCTGCCCCAAGGCCTCTTTGTCTGCCATGCCAGTCAGTGAATCACTTCCAGGTCACAGTTCCAGTGTCCCTTAAACAAACATGATTTCCCCAGCATTCCTAGCCAATCAAAATTACCTCTCTCCCATTATCAGCTCTGAGAGTTCCCTGTTCTTTTTGTTTAACCCTTATCAGACTTTGTACTTGTATTATTATGTTTATCTATTTACACCTGTGTCATAAATTATGAAGTGTCCCTAGAGCCCACCACTATGTCCTCAGCTCTACCTCACATAAAACAGATGCTCAAAATTTTTTATTATAATTTTTTAATTTTATTTTAAAGATAGTAAAACCCAACAAAACAAAATAGAATAAATCCAACCAAAACACAGCAGTGAAACTGGTATAGAACATCAAAGCAGAGTAATAGGAAAATAGCAATGGCTACGATAGTATATCTTGTTATCTTCACAGTTTTCCATTCCATCAGATATAGCAAAATCAGACCAAAACAAAACAGAATAAAACCAATCAAAACAGAATATTGAGTAAAGCAAAAAAAATTAATGAGAATAAAATGAAACAGTGAGAACAATATTAGACTTCAAAAACAAGACAAAAAAAATCCCCCATATTTGCCACATTGCATACTGTTATCCTCCCTTTACATGCTCAGACTGTCAGCCCCATGCCTGTAAATTCAACTAAACAACACAATCCTTCAGTTGCTTTTTGTACCTCAGCTGCTATCAGCTCAGACTGACCTCTAAACCAGCTGGTGGCTTACGGGGTGAGAGGGTTTGGTGATTTTCAGCCTGCACACCGGTAGGCTCACAGCAGGCGCTGACTTTTCTCTTTCTGGGCCCCGCATGGTCTGCGCGGCTTATCAGAAAGGCTGGCTAGTTGGATCGCTGATCAGCTCCTCCCAGTCCCAGCGCGGCCGATTCTCACGAATGATAAATTACTTAGTGATAAATGAATATGAGAATCCTGCAGTTTTGGAAACTGTTAATGCCTCAGTAATTGTCCCTAAGGGGATGTTAAGTGCAAAATTTTTTTTTCTTGCCCCAAAACTGGTAATTAGCCCCCAAATTTGAGCCCTATATTTTAAGGAAAGCTTCCAGCTGGAAAAATACACCTCTCTAGAGTTTAAGCGATGGCCCTGTGCTGACAATCCAGACAACAGCACTGCAAAAGGCTCAGGTGGCACCGACTATGTGAACCAGGAGAGACACAGCACCTGGGCACTTGCACAAGAGGAAAAATGCCTGCCACCATTGGCTCAAGAAGATGCAATAATGTGACTAATCATAAAATAGCATCCTTTGAGGGGGCGTCCCCAGTCAACCTACTAGAACAGTGGCTTTCCTTTCCGAGCTGACTGGTCCCCCCCACGAGGTGGTAAGCAGATGTGGGATAGAAGAACATACTCTAATTCCATCTCCATGTGGACTCTACTAGCACTGTGTGGCAGGAGGGAAGGGAAAAGGTAAGATTGAAGTCAGACATGAAAACCAAAGGAATAGGAGGTTAGCTTTGTAGTAAATGAAAACATCTTAGATGCCACAGCTTTGGCCAAAAATTCTGTTAAGAGGGAAAAGTTAGTTGCAATCTAACACATTTTGGTGAAGTGATTGGAGAAAATTAAAGTCACCTTTCAACTGGGTTGAACTGCTTGACTTTCTTGGCAAGAACAGTACAGACTAATAATTTTCAAACGTTCTTGGTCTCATAAAGTCTTTAGCCTCTTAAAGTTCACTGAAAACCCAGAGTCGGTATGTGGTTTCTATCAATTGATATTTGTAGTATTAAAATTAAAACTAAGAAATTTTTTAGATTTATCAATCCATTTAAAAACTATTAAAATAACATGTTCACAAAAAATAAATATTTTCTCCAAAACGAAAATTTCTGAAGAAGAGCACTTTTTTCACTAATTTGCAAACAGTTATAATTGCTGGTTGAAAAGTAATCAACTGGGATTGTCCTGTCTGCATCTGCCTTCAGTTTGTTAGCGTGGGTTGCTTTTATTTAAGTTCATGGAGAAAATGAGGCCTCACACATACTTGTAGCTGGAAGGAGCAGAAACATTTGGTAGCTTTCTAAGTGCGCTGGGGATAGTTGTTGATACTGCCCCAAATCGGTGCAAAGGGTAACTTCTCAGAGGTGAGAGGCAATGCGGGCTCTGCAGCTGTATCGTGAGCCTTCCACACCCCACCCCAGCACAGGCCCTGGTCTCTGTATTCCACGTGGCTCTGCTCATGCCTGACTCTGGAGCACTGCACACTGGTCATCTGGGAAACACTGCTTCACTGAGCCATGCACACTTTCCAAATGTTTGCCCGGGTTGTGCTCCAACAACAAAACAAAGTCACATTCATTAATACGGCCACCACTCGCATTGAAAAAGCCATTAAGTACTGCTGAAAACCTCATGCGGTGGCAGACACAAGTTTTTCAAAACCGTATTGTGTGTTTGAAAGCTCAGATCTTATCAACCAAAAACAAGATAAGGCTGGTTGTTTTTTTGGAAATGACACTCACTTTAATCTTTTGGAGGAAAAAATGTCTTCCACACACCACCTGATCTGAATAAACTATACATTTGAAACCTACGACTTCTAAAGGTGTCCTATGGAAAAAAGCAAGCAGTGTAGTTCACAATTCCCACAACCCCACAATCACCGTTCCTCAGGACAAGCAGAAGATTGGCTCGCAGTGCGGTGCTTTCCAAATATTTACCGTTTCTTCTATTTTAAAAAGTCACATGCTCAACAGTTGAGAGCAAATGTAACTAATAACCTTTAGTGCTTCATCAATACATTCTTAATTCACCTGGTGTTAGTTTTTTTATCATGAGTGCACACTGGTAAAGAACACAAAGATCTAACACCGCGTGGTGTCCAAGCCTTGATTTCCATGCCAGCACCAAAAGGGTGGCCCCGCAGTGCTTTTACCATCAATGCAAATGTCAACCCCGCAAAAGAAGTAAATAGCACCAAATGTTGCCGTGAAAATAATTTCGACCTTGTAGGTGCCTGGCAACAGTCTTGGGATCCTCAGTGGTTCACAAACCAAATTTCGAAACTTGCCACTCCATACCAATTCCAAAAACATATATGTCACAAAAAGAAATCAAACATTTCTTTGTGGTGACACAACTCATAGCAATTTACATGAGTCTGATACAAGAATACATTAACACTTTTAACTGACCCACTTTCTGTAGAAGCTGGCATTTTACCTGAAACCACAGCTCTGGACTTGTGATGTGTCCCACTCTCAGACTCTGAGGTCTGAAAAGTGGTGACGAGAAGCTTTAAGGAAAAGACGAGAATACTTAAGAGTTCACTTATATACAGACACAGACAGGTTTCAGCATTTCATGACATATAGGTTAGCTCAATCCCTTAGTGTTGCATTATTCACATTTGTTTTCAAAGTTCAGCCTCCGATGTCTTTCAGTCTGTCTTCAGTCTGCTGAAGCTGGAGGACATTTAAACTCACGGAATTTATGACAGCGTCCCAGACTCCAGTGTCTGCGGCATCAGCCCAGGACTGCTATTATCATCTCTTATTTATTGCACCTTCTCAAAATTCTCCTCTCTTTCACACACTGACATACGTTTTTCAACTGCATGTTTAACTTCCATATATATTTTATGTTCTAAGATGCAATTCTATTGTTCTGCTTTTTATAACAACATAAAATGTCACTTTCTGTCCCTGGTACATCACAGCTGGGATATTTTCTTTCACTCAAGTGTACACTTTAGCATATCTAACAAAACAGCATTGCCCCTCCCCTGCTCTAGGTTTTATATAAAACACAGCTACCATTTCTCTCCTATTCCTGGCAGAGTTACCTAAAATGTTTCTCTTCCTATGAAAAACATTTTTCTCTATGAATTCATTTTTTCATAGAAAAATCAAAGCTGCTATTATATGTGAAGTCTTACAGACATGAATAATCCAATAAGCCTCTCGGTCAGAAAGAAACAAAACCTCGTAAGAGCTTTGTATACAGAAAGGTGATCCCTAGGCAGATAGGAGAAATTAGGAATACAACTGATCATTTTTGTCCTGCACCAAAACAAATTTTCCTACTACCTGGAAAGTGATATATCCTAGCTTTCTAAAGTATAAGTTAAAAATATGTGCAAATTACTTCTAATCAAAATAATAATACCTTAATTTTCTAAGAAAATTATTGTCCCAAATTGGCACTACTAAATCCTTAGAATTGTGTATGTTAAAATTTACTTACTGAAATGAAACTCTAAAATTGCTATTATGCCCTTTATACCAAAAGGTCATAAATTGTGACTATTTTCAAAGGGCAGATGGCTATGATATACTATTATTGATATAAGTTTGGGATTCAGAATCCAGGTCATGATTCACAAGGCAACTGAATTCAACCTTTACGGTTGACTCTATCAAATCCTATGCCTCTGAAATCAAACTGAAACCTCTGCCCAGAATAAACCATTCTTGTTTTGAGTGGCTTATGGGAGGGATCTTGTCCCAGCAATGGAAAGATAACTAACACGATTTTCTTTACTCGGTCCACCGGCTCATATATGACTCTCCTCCATTGACTTATGGGATACTCGGATGGAAGTTCTTATTTTTAACAATAAAATTTACACTATTTCAGGGGTCATATAGAAAGACAGTCTTTTATCTCACCTTCTAAGAGTTAACTTTTGCTTTTGTGACTTATAACTCACCTAAAAATTATTTTTATTTATGATGTGAGGTAAGGAATCAAAATTCATTCTTGTTTATATGGATGTGTCATATCATTAATAAGCCTTTTATTTTAAACTGTCCTGTCCCAGTTCCATACACCTGCAGATCTGTAACCGGAATTCTCCCATTACTGAGTCCCCTTTTCTGCTCTCCTGTGTGAATACCATGCCACCTTCATTATTCAGACTTTATGGTGCGTCTTGGTGACGGGCAGGAATAGCATCCCGCACACCCCCAGACGCCTGCTGGCTTGAGGCAGCACTTCGGTGATGTTCTTAAACTGAAGACACAAAACACACTGGAGAGAAGAGGCACCTTTGCAACACTTGAGTCGCCCCGCTCACAATCAGGGGATTACTCTGCCCTTCACTGTGCCTCTCCAGTGTCATACTTTGCTGTGTGTAAATTTTGAACATTTTATTACGTTTATATCAAGGGTGGTCTCTACTGCTATTATAAATTGGATTTTAGAAGTTTGCTTTAAGTTAGAAGTTCTGTTAGTTGCTGGTCTCTAGAACACACCTGATTTTCATATACAGATCTTGCGGCCAGCCACGCAGTGGTGAGATCTCCACTAGCTCTTCTGTAGATTCTTTTTGGGTTTCCATGCAGAGATAATCACATCATATGTGAATGATGACAAATATTTCTTTTTTTCCAATCCTTAGCTCCTTTCTTCTTGTCTTACAAGGATGACTAGTATGTTCATTGCAAGATTTTAAAAAGGTAGTGGCAGAAGTATTTCTGACTTGTTCCTGATTTTTAAAGAAATGCTTTTAACTTTCCCCACTAATAATACTAATAATTACTATAGATTTTGGTAGACCTCTGTAAAGAAGTTGCCTATTTTTTAGGAGTATTTTTCTTTTTTTAATTAAAAAAGCTTTATCGACTTTGTACTTCCTATATCTATAAAAATAGCTGGGGATATGGCTCAGCAGTACAGTGCCTGCTTGGCAAGCACAAGGTCATGAGTTTGATTCCTGATACCCCAAAAAAGAAAAAATCAGGGCTGGGGATTTAGCTCAATGGCTTAAGCACCTACCTGGCAAGCGTGAGGTCATGAGTTTGAGCCCCAGTACCGTAAAAAAAAAAAAAAATCATGTGACAATTACAGATTTTCACAGTATCTCCAACTCAGTTGTATGTGTTATTCCGCTGTCCATTACTGTAACACAACACCTGAGATAATCAATTTATAAAGAGAAAAGGGCTGCTTTGGCTCATGATTTTCAAAGTTCCACTCCATGATCAATTGACCCTGTTGCTCTGGGCTTGTGCAAGGGAGCACATGATGCAGGCACATGCAGTAGAGAAAAACTGCTCACCTCATGGAAACAAGGAAGCCAAAGAGTGAGGAAACACAGATGGGAGAGCCAGTCCCCTTCACTCACCCAAAGACCTAAGACTCCCCGTTTGGCCCCACCTTTTAAAAGTGCATTTAGGTGGCCCAAGACCTCCTATTTGGCCCCCAAAATGCAGCGCAAAGGCTCATTAGGGGCTAAGTCTTTAACACGGGCCTTCAGGGTCTCCTTTTCCAAACCACAGCAGATAACTTTTAGCTTTACTGCTGGTTTTCCATTTCCTAATGCTTTTACTTCTATTTTCATGAGTTCAGATTGGTCCATAATTTTCAATACTTGCACTGATTTTGTCTAGTTCTGGTGTCAAAGTTATACCAAGTCCCATGGAATGAGCAATGCATGTCTTCTTTACTCTGTTTTCTAGAACAATTTGCAGATGATTGGCAAGTCCTGCTCCTTGAAAGCTGGGTCAAACTTGACAGTGAATGCCATCTAAGCCTGGTGCTTTTCTTATCTCCTTTTGACGTCTGATTTTTCTTGGCAATTCTGTAAGTTATGTTTTTCTAGAAATTCTCACATGTGACCTACATTTTTCAATTAACTGCAGTAAAGTTTTTCATAATATTCTCTAACAATGTTTTAATCTCTCCTGGCTGTGGGTTACATCCCTGTTTTCTCTCCTAATACTGTGTTTTTACATCTTTTTCCTTTTCCCTCAACCAGCCAGAAGAGTGTCCATTTCATTCTTCTCTTTAAAGAACCAACTTTTGGCTTCAACAGGCCTTTTTATTTTCTATTTCACCAATACCTGCTCCTACCGATAGTATTTCTTTCCTTCTGTTTTAGGAATGTGATTAAGTCTGCTCTACTTTTAAAACATTTTAAGCTTAATGCTTACTTCATCGTTTTCATCCTTTCTCATCTAACTAAATTTCCTTTTTGTTTTTTAAACAATCTGTGGCTTTTGCCACTCAAAAGTTTAGTTACTCTTTAAAATTCATGTGATTCCCCCACTCCCACCATTACTTTTTTATTAACTGCACCAGTCTCTAACCGACGCTCCTGTCTGTAACAATCTTTTATCTCTGTATTCAGATCCTCCCTTTTAGCGTTGGGTCCACATAACAGGCTTTGACAGCTGTCTGTCTACTCCATAATACAACTGTCACATAATAATAACCAAACCTCTTGAGTTAGGAGACATTTGATTTATACAACTTCAGCATTTCACAAAGTTCTGAAAGGTAAATTAAGTTACAAAAATTTTGAAAATGTCACATATGTTCAAAACCACAAATTAAGAAGTGCCTACTAGTTAAGAAAGGTGTCTTGAGAGCATCAAGGACACAAAAGGGATATAAGACAAACTCAGCTGCTGTTTTCTTGAAGTCTCTAGTAACCTCAATAGAGGAATTGACAAGAAACAACTAATTTTAATTAATTACAACTGTTCTTTTCAATTATCTCAGAAGGAAAATAAAACACATCTGTGAGCAAAAGAAAATGAAAATTAGAGGAAGAAAAGTAAAGAAAACTTTGTACACGTCACCTCTACTATCTTTTTCTATTTTTAACCGCAGAATTCAGTACTGTGGAGAAAGTATATTTTAATAGCTAAAAAAGAAATTACTCGTTAATCTTGGTGACAACTATAAGGCAGGTTAAATCACGGAATTGGTGTCACTTCAAGTAAGCTCAGAGATTTTAAAGAGTAAAAATATGTTATCTCACTGGAAAGAGAAACTACAATTTAGCTGGATCATCTCTATGCATAATGCTGAGTATCTTTTTTTCTGACATGATTTTTGAGACATAATACTTGTACCTATTATTAGGGTACAGCCTAATTTGAAACTATATAATGTGTAATATAGCAATCAGAGTAATAAGTATGTCATCTCCCCAAGCATTAATCATTTCTATGTGACAAGTATATTGTATTTTTGCTTGAGGCCAGACTTTTTAAGCATACTGCATTTGAAACTTGGCAGGCAAGTTAAGTATTCTGTGGAATCATCAGATAAACAAACCATTTGTAACACAGCCACGTCTTCTGTGTAAATCTGGATTATGACATCAAGTGCATGCACTGCACTTCTATGCTTTTATTCATTCTTTGTCTCATTTCTTTCCACACAACAGACTTTCCACAATTGTGTTCTATCTTTCCTCTCTGGCTTGTCTTTCTCGTTGCTTGTGTGATGTTCCAAGCATCTTTCCAGCCAGGTGATTCTGCTTCATCCTCCATCATGAATTGTTCCCTGGATGCACTCAATAATTTTGCCAAAGCAGCAGTCCTCAGTACCCCAGCAGAACAGAGCGTGTGCTAATGAGGTCTCACAACTGCCAGGTCTCAGACAATGCAACGCCCTTTATTGGCCTACAGAGAGGATGACGTCACAGACTTTGGCAACATGTTTCCTAAAAGTTGCAAGAAATCAAACCAAATTGTCCCAGGAATTTCAAGAGTATATTTTGCCAAAATGCAATTTAGGACCTCGACATACCATGGATCTTTAAAATCTGGTGATGATAAATAAAGCACTAGGTAAAATCTACGATTTAGAAATAGGTACTATTGGAACTGTATCCAAATATCTTCAAAAAGTTAGACATGATTCAACTCTATTCAGTCTGCTCTAGCTGCTGATTTATACAGGAAGGTTAAACAGCTCACGTAGCACATGAAGTCTTATTTCATTCTAGACACTCTTTTGCCCTAGCCATGCATGTGTTACATTTCTACCTGTAAAGCAGCTAGAGATATCAAGCTGCTGGAGATATGAAGACCTATGCTAACTCAAACTACATACATGTAACAAATGACCACCAATAAACAGCAGCAGAAAACTATTTCCTAGCTAGAATGAAGTATCTTTCATCAAGTTCCAAAGAAGAAATAAAAATCTAATAAAATTAGTGAACTTACTATTCAAAAACTATTTTGTCCGCTACAAAAAAAAATTATGCCGCTTATACTACTGATTGCCCTCCATTACCTAATAACACATTTGCCAAAAAAAAAGGCAGACTAGCAATAGTTTCAGTTTCTTCTAATCACTTCCAATCAGTACCTTACTGACATAGTTATTTCTTTTGTTGAATAAATGAATGTGGCAGTTTCTAATTACTACTAACAATTTTAACACTAACAAACACTGTCTACTACAGCCAGGCTGTGTTCTAAGTATTATGGATTAGCCTTTTTTAATATTTTCAACAACCCCATACTATTGTGATTTCCCTACCATGAGTTGCCTCTCTGTCATGGGCATGGTTGATGTGAAATTACATTTTCGAATAGGCTTTTTTTCCCTCTTTGATAATAAAACACAAGTTAAAAGAGGGGAAGATGGAGGCAGGAGCTCTTTTTCAAAAGGAGAAGGCCATCAGATGAGGGCCACTGCTGAAAGTGAAACCTAAGTTAAAATATAGCAGGAACACTAGAGATATAGAAGAATGCTCAGATCCAATGGGTGAGTGCTAATGAAAAAAGAAAAAGAAAGAATCCATGGGGAAAGAGATAAGGAGATCCATTATTATAATAATATTCATTCAACAATGTACTATAGGTCCTAGATGAGCAAAAAAGCAAAAATAGATAAACAAGTATAGTCAAAGAAATAAAAATGCCATTATTGATGTTAAAGAAATTTTAAAGATACAGTCATAGAAGTTCTGATGGCACTGTAAATACTACAGCAATGTATTTCTTTGCATGTAACAGGAGCAGACAATTATAAAATACTATTCAGGAAAAACTACATGAAAGAATTGCGAGCTCTAGAAAAAAGAGTATTATAAAGTATTCCTGAGAAAAATTAGAAACTTAAATAGGAAAATACATTATGTTGGTAAGTTAAGAGATTCAAGAAGGTAAAGATATCCATTCTACCCAAATTAAACCATGACTCCAATGCAGTATCACAGAAACAGGTTTTTCTATAGGTGATGCACTGTGGCACCGACATAAGGACAGAAGGAAGCGCAGAAGCGATGGACTTGTGGATCTATGGACAGTGGTCTAGTGAGGAAGTTGGTGCTGCGGAGCTCTGAAGAGAGGAAGACCTTCCCTTAAGTGGTAATGCAACTGAATATCCAGGTAGAGACTGATCCCTGTCTCACACCATAAACAATAATAAACTCAAAGTAAGCTACAGATCTACATGTGAATGGTAAAAAGAAAAAACTTCTGGAATTCAAAACAGGAACATATGTTCATAACCTTCAGGTACACAATGTTTTGCTCATCATAAAGGAAAAGGTTAAGTAACTGCTCTATGTTATAATTCAGAACAATCGTTCACCAAAACTTCAGTTAAAAAAAAAAAGGCTACAGAGGGGTTTAGGGTATTTAGTACAGCCCTTGCCTAGCAGGTACTGGGTTTCTCAGTCTTGGCACTACTCACAATTCAGTGGGACCCTTCTTTGTTGTACGAGGCTGCCTTGGGCATTGCAGGACGTTTAGCAGCATGCCTGGGGCTTCAATCCACCAAATGTCATAATTACGCCCTCTTCAAGTTATGGCAATCAAAAATGCCTCTAGATATTGCCAAATGATGAGGGGTGAGGGTGGGGAGCACGAAAATGTTCTCCACTTGAAAACCACACTCTAAAGCTGGCCCACCAGTCACGAGGCTTTGCTCAGGCACAGAGGGCTTCCAATCAGCTTTTGAACACTCAGCATAAAATACAGGCAGAGGATCAAAAATTAGTAGACATCCAACAAAAGCCTCTAATAAGAGAAACAGCAATCTGATAAGTCTCAGAGTAAGGAGAACAATGTGAAGATAATTTAAAATTAAGCCCAAACCATTCTACTGAGCATCCATCAACAAAGAGAATGGCATGGGATTAAAAGGCCAGAACCTCAGTCTGACCAGTTGGGCTCAAGGCCAACTCCATCACCACACTGGTTCTGTAGTCTTGTTCCTTTATTGCAACAATAGAGGTGAAGATTTGTAAGTATCTCTTAGGGTTGCAAGAAAAACAAAATAAGGCACTTGAAACTTTGGGAACCTGCTAATGGGTGAATAGATGAGGTGTTCTTGCTTTAATTATCCTCAGATCCTAGAGTATATCCATGGAGTAAAAGCAGAATATTCTGAAAAAGGAACAGACACCATTCCCAAACTTACTGCAATTAAAACTCTGACACTGTATTTTTTTAAGTAAATAGAAAGAAGCAAAGCAAAAGTCTCAGGAAATCTTTCAGAAAGCAAAAGCAGAAAAAAAAAATGAGGCTACTAATCCAGAGACTGATACCCACGTAGGAGAACTTCTGGAAAGACTAAAATGAAAACTGAGGGAAGGAGATCAAAGGGAAGAAGTAAGAACTAAAGAGCACAAGTAGCCAGGACCCAAAGGTACTCTAAACCCAACAGGCCTGACCAGGCCTGGGGCACAGATGAGGAACCCTCATGTCCACACTAACCTTGGCCACTGAGAAACTCCACAACTCACTCTTCCTACTGAGTTCTTTGGCAACCTTCAGATCTCATTTAACTAAGTTGGTGGTCACTTCTTCAACAAAACTTTGCAGAATCTCAGCAAATACCCACTTCTGTACTATTCAAGCACCAAAAACCTATCCACATCTCAGATATAAATTTATACTTATTCAAGGGACTGAGTATTGATTCTAGGAGCCATGTGGCCAATGACCATCATGTCTGTTTTTTACAATTGTCTCTCCATCACCTAACACAATATACGATAAGCGTTTAAATACATTTTATGTGAGACATATATAAAAATCACCAGTTCTTTGGAAATATAATACATTATTAATCATAAATACCTCTACCACAAAGTTCCACAGCTCTTTACATGACATAAGAAAACTTTACAAGTTTTAGTTTGAATTGGCTTCTTTTATTTTTAACCCATCAGTGACAAAATTAACAAGTTCCTTGAGGAGGGTTCAGACTTCCTAAGGGAATGAGCGCCATCTAGTGGAAGTGTATTAAGATTAAAAAACTCAGACTAGGGACCAGCCAAATAGATTCAAATGGAATGATAGTTACACATCAAATTTGTCGAGCAATGAAAATCAAATTTTCATCATTTATATAACTTACAAAATATCAAAAATAAAGAAATCAACAAATAAATATCAAAAATAAATAAAATTTATTTTTAAAGTTGTCAATTAGTCCCATTTAATGTAGCTTTTAACTGAATGAAACACAGAAATGAAAATAAGGGGAAACAGCCGTTAAGAGATGTTATGCTTCTAAAATACAAAAGAAAATGAAGTTACAATTAAAATACTAATTGCATACAAAAAAAACAAGAGTCTGACAGAGAAGGCCACTCTTCTAATTGGCAAAGCACAGTATTAGATGAGTGTGTGTGTGTGTGTGTGTGTGTGTGTGCGCGCGCACGCGCGTTGGTTTGATATTGAAAGGTTTGGGGCTTGATATGCAAAAGTTTCCATGTGAAATCTAGTAACAAAACAATGGAATATAAGAATATTTTGTCTTCTGTTGGATTGGTAATGAGAAAGCAAACAAAACTCAAAGGCTTGACCTGGGATGGCACGCTCCTGTGCCACACGCTGCAACTGTAAGTTAAATTTGACACCTGGTAATCACACTGCCCTTCCTCCGGCTGGATACAGCACCTAGGGAGACACAGGTCTAACAAGAAAGAAAATGAGTCATTAACTTCTTACAGTGTAAATGTCAGATTGATCATGACCACTTAAAAATGACTAGCCTTGTGCAATGCTAAGGATTGCATTTATTTCAACCTCTGCACCACTCAGCTGTACTTGAAGAGGAGTACAATGAAGATGCAGGTTAAAATTAGGTAGGTTAAACTGTGGTGATAAACAGCTCCTCCCAGTAGCTCATAACAAAGTTTCCATTCTCACTGATGCCCTGTCCACAGCCTGTTCTCAAGGAACTCTGCTCAGACCCAGTGGAGATGGCTCCCCTGTCGCTGCAGGGCAGGGGAAAGAGTGCGCTGGCTCTGAGGGGCTTCTGCCTGGCAGTAGTACTCATTTTCACTCATACTTTAGTCACTATACAAATCGTGTGGCCATACTAACATCAAGGGCCATAAGCATCCGGTTTTACATAGATTATTACATGGCCTTCTACTGGATACATGGGTGAGTGGGTGAGTGAGTGCATACATAAAATATTTTTATTCAAAGGAGGTCACCTGAATTTAATTTTTACTTTAGATAAACAAAACTTCACTTTTAGGTTTTGGGGATGATTTGTGTGTATGTGTGTGTGTGTGTGTGTGTGTGTTGTACCTAGGGTCATTCCCCTAAGCTACATCCTCAGCCTGTTTTTTAATTCTATTTTGAGACAGGGGCTCTAAGTTGCTAAGTTGCCCAAGCTGGATTCAAACCTGTGATCCTTCTGCCTCAGCCTCACAGAGTGCTGAGATTACCAGCATGCGCCACCACACTTCAGTCGTTTTTAGGTTTCTTAGTAAGAAGTTAAGTTTAGCTAATGCCTTATTTATATAATTACAATAAAGCATTTAAAGTATTGAAGTATTTTGAATGTTTTGGAATTTTAAAAAATAATTTGAAAATATTAAAGATCTTTTAAATGTTTTGGGAAAGTGGAAATTATTATAAAACCAGTCTAATTCAATTCTTTCTTTTGGATGGTTTACTACTTGTATATCACACTGTACATTTCTAATTCCTGCTACCTTTACTGACATATGAACAAAATACTGATAACTAATATATTAATAATTAAAATACAGATTACAACATCTGTCATTTCTCTGTAAGAAAGATACAACTCATGTCACAACTTGAGCTGAATGAAAAAACGAACTACATTAGTCAGTTATCCATGAATGGTTATGACACCTCAATGAACACATCCATGTGCTGTTAGCATCTATCACTGGACCTCTCAGCGGACACGCAAGTTTTTGTGAAATTAATAGAAAACGAATTGGGCAACAGAGAGACTAGAACAGGAGATTTTTCCTGTCTCCTTTCTCAAGCAATCACTCTTGAACACCTACTACAATCCTGGCAATATGGTTACACAGGGATTAAATTATACATAGATCCTGCCCTGGAGAATGCTCTTCAATGAACAGCTATGCCCATCATCACGTAGGTGCTAAAAATACACTACATTGATGCATACAACCCAACAGGAATATGGGGTCGGGGCAGATGGTGCCAGAGGGCCCCTCTGGAGCAAGCAAGTAAAAACAATCAGAGCTCAGACTCAGTTGGGAGCGACAGACAGCCTCTCATCCACACCCTCCATGAGACATACTGAGCTGACGGTTTTGTGTCTATAAAGACGCTTTTGCTTCTCTGTCTACAACACAGAGACTTTTCACGTGCATGTATGTTTTAAAGCTCAGGGTAAATTAACAGAAAGAGTAAAGTCAGCATGATAAACAAAGATCCAGTATCAGAACATGTAGAGTAATCCCTATGAATCAGTAAGAAAAGGCAAATGATCAAATTAGAGGGACAGGGTAAGCAAAAGATATAAAACAGAAACTGGAATGGTCCACAAATACATGTTTAACTTCTAATATTCGGGGAAACTGAAAGCTAAGAGATAGTATTTTAAAGCAATCCTGTTGGTGAAAATCAAAGGCTAACAGTTTCAAGGGCTGATATGGATGTGAGGTCCCTGGGACTCCCAGACTGTGCCACAGTGCACTCACTGAGAGGAGCAACATGCCAACTACTACCAAGCGTGAATTGTGCATGTTGGTGGCCCGGCAACTCCATCCTTCTTTGTGGTACTTAGAGAAGTGACCCTATACATACACAGGGGAATCCACACAGAAGTTACTGACTGCCTTGCTTGTAATTGAGACCTGGAAATAAACATGGTTTCCAGACATAGAACTCTTGAGCCTGAAAGACAATTCGCAATGTAAACATCCATTATCAAAAACAACAAAAAAATCATTGGTAATCTAGTCACCTAATGCCACAGACAGCAATGGTGAGGAATGAATTACAGCCCTTTCTACCACCAGGAATGAATCTAACCAAATGTTTTACAAACGACAGGCTACAGGAACAAATGAACATGTTAAGTATGATTCTACTTTAAAAGGTTATAAAATGTACAAAACAACACCTCATACTGTTTATGAATATAAACTCAAGGTGAAAGGTATGTCTGGCATTTGAAAGAAAAGAGTGAGAACAAGAGTGATTGTTTAGACTTCAAGTCACTCTTTTATCCCTGAAACTGTAGACTGAATTCAATATATTTTTTGCACTTTTAATGCTCCCAATATATAACATTTTTAAGTAAAGGAAAAATTACAAAACACATTTAGGCAATTCGAGAACTTCTTCAAAAATTTCAAATCAGAGGCTTTCTTAACTGTGTTGGAATTTTAAATAGAACAAAAATTAAAAGGCAAGAACAAGTTTAATAAAGCAAGAAAATACTGTTCTGAAGAAACAGCAATACAGCCAACAGGATATTGAAAAGAATGGTACAAATGCTGGAACACAGCCTTGAACATCATTAACAAAAAGAAAACAAGCTGAAGATCATAAGGATAATAAGAATCATCCTCATCATAATAATCACCATATGTTAGACACTACTTAAAGTACACTTCAGACATTAATTCAACCATCATGACAGGCACATAGGGAAGGATCTACCAGTATTTCATACATACTGCAAGTGAGGCTCTTCAAAGAGAAATATTCAATAATGAGACAATGTGATTATTTTCTGATTCTCGGCACATTCAGAATCTAAGCCCTCGCAATGTGCCTCTGCTTGGTCTATGGTTAGAGAGGTCTCTAGCAGAACAAGGAACTTAGGTTCCTGTACCCAGAGAGGAGCTCTCTGTGGACCCAACTGTCCATAACCAAAGTGACACAAAAGATCAGAAGGAAGTGATCACAAAATGAAGAGAAAAAGCATGGAGACAGCAAAAGATCCCAAACTGGTGTGAATGAATCATGAAATCATGTGATGTCCTATACAAGTCTTCTCTCTGGAAATTATCTTATCTCCTTCAGCCACACGACAGACTCCTTTTCATTCACTTCATGGTCATTAAGGACAAGCCTAAAGTACTAACCAAACTTCAGGAAATTTGATTTGGTCCTTCTGCCCAGATCAAACAGAGTTTACACATGAAGTTTACTTGTAATTCTAATTTGATCCAGAGAACTAGAAGTGCAAATATACATTTCCTTTAGGCAGTCACTCAGTGGAGCAACCTGCCAACGCCTAAGGAGGCAGGAGAGGACGTCTCTGTGGCCCGGAAAGTCCACAGCTGGGCTGAGGTCTACAGAAGCTGGGTCCTAAGGCTGGGGATCTAGCTCAGCGGTCTAAGCGCCTGCCTGGCAAGCGCAAGGTCGTGAGTTCAATCCCTGGTCCTACAAAAAAAAAAAAAAAAAAACAGAAGCTGGGTCCTTCCCCACTGGAATTCCTAGCGTGAGGCTAGAGAGTAACAGGAATTGCCTGTGCTAGGGAAACAGAAGTGCTGCAGACTTCCTGATGCTACGCATTCCAATGAACAAGCTATTCTTCGGGCAGCTCTATTTCTAGGGAAGAACCTCGTTTTCATAGAGCATATAGATTCCCTATTATTAGATTATGACTAAATACAAATGCAAATGCTTGTTCTGAGGTTGAGCTTCTTTGAGTCATCTAAATGCACAATCACCTCCAAAAGGCACTGTTCCGTTCTATTAAACACAGGCCAGGCAGGGAGACAGCCCCACGTACTGTAGTACTGACAACCCTGGCCCCTCCTCTCTCATTCCTACTCCCTAGCAGATCTCTAAACGGGGCTACATGTGGCCACTGTTTTCAGAGTATGAATTACAAAGGCAACAATTTACTTAGGGCCTTAGGAATTCATATTTTCAGCAGACTGTACATGTTTCTGTGCCTGAAAAAATGTAAACTATAACGTAAGAAATAACTCTGTCTGGCTTCTCCACCGGAGCTGGCTGGACAATTACCTTTGATTGGCCAAGGAGCGCCAGCAGCTGTGGAGACCCAAATGGCCACACTGTCAGACCAGGTGGTCATGGATCATTCGCAGTGTCTGGCTGTCTCTTTCTTTTTCCTCCTACCCAAGGCAAATGATCTTTCGGAGGCAAGTAACAGAGCCTCCCCTAGGGGTTTACTCTCCGAATGTAACGCCACCTCTCCCTTCCACAATTCATTTCCAAAGAGCCCTGGACTGGCGAACAGCTTACAAAATATTCTTTGAGTCCGATTCACAACTATGTAAATAATCACCTTTCTACCCAGTGTGATGCTTTTCACTGCTTGTAATTAAAAGGAGGAACTTAAGTGACTGTACAGAGTTTATAAAGCCACTGCTCAATAAAACCCTCTCTTTTTTAATACTTTGATAAATCAATCATACTGATACTGAAAATAACTACTTCTCAAGAAAATTTCATGGTATTATTTTTAAGAAAATTCTAACTGTTAAAAGAGTAAGATGAAGCATTACCTTCTGATTGCTTTTTATTTTCTGAAGTATCCAGGTTAGAGATATAAAGTATTAAAAGTATATTCAAATTCGCAAGCTTCATTATAAGCATCTGCTCAGGATTTATTTAGATTCAAGTCTAAGAACATCTGCTTTTAGGATTAATTTAAACTCAAGAATGCTAAAAGCTTTACAAACTCATATTAACATGGAGAATCAAAACAAACCCCTACCAACTTATCCCTAATACTTTCCTTTTAATAGTGACTAGTATTTCCATGACTTTGTGTTTCATTAAAAACAAAATTTCCAGAAATGTTTAGAAAGAGAAATAGGACAACTTAATTTCCAAGTGTAATTATTATTTGACACTAAAAAGTATTTCTTTGAAATTATGGATGAATAAAACTTGTACCTCAAAATGTTCGTCTATATTAAGGTATAAAAAAAATAGAGAACTGAGAAATTATCATGGTACTTTGAGTGCCACCTGAGGTCAGTTATGTGACCTACTGTGCTTAATAATAGCAAACTGATAAGGGAAATAAAGAACCTGTTTGTAAGGAGAAAGAAAGAAGATTAACCATAAAATTTTCTATGGCGCCTCCTTTACACTTTTTTGAGTGAGGTGTATCAAAACATTATTCAAATAAAGTTCATGTTAGTTAATGTGCAATGTTTTCAAGCTCAAAACTAAAGCTGATAAAAGTTGCTACCAAAAAGTGAACAGATAATGGGAGTAAATATTTGCCAATCCCATCTAATAAAGTTGTACCAAGTGCACTGAAAATTCCTTAATTAAATAAAAAACAGCTGAATTCAAGAGTGGGTAAAGAGCAATTTCTGGCCTCAATGCCAACACAAAAACAGCTTAGAAGCCATCACTGCAGTCCTCATAACAACAACAACAACAACAACAAACCAGGACAAACTCAACTATTAATGACTTTTCTTAGATACAGCAGAGAATTTAAGTCACAGGCCCAAGTGCCACTCTGAAATCAGGAGAGGTGGGTATAAAGGGAAATGCAGCTGAGATCAGGGAGCAGGGGCAAAAGCTACAGGAGCAAGCAACTTAAATTCTAATTTTGATGATCTGATGATGGCCAAGCTTATAATAGCTTCAGAGTTACAAATTCCTGGGGGTCCATTCCAGGAAGGGTCTCCCACACTTTCCTCCAGGAGCCTCGCCATGCTCTGACAGAGGAAGTCAGAACCAAAAATTCCTTACTGTTTCAGCTGGAGGAGGGGGAAAGTAACTATTTTGAAATATATATATGGCTAGACCCTTCTCCATAACAAAAGCCTGGCTTCTACAGAAAAATGCTTTACTAGAACATTATTCGAAGTGAGGAAAGGCTAATG
>RJWT010008870.1:0-25733 GCA_004365215.1 Cuniculus paca | reverse complement strand
ATTTTTTAGAAAAATGACAACCATTTTTCCTGGGAAGTGTCTCTACTCCTCCTGGCAAATGTCCCCTGTTTTCTACAGCTTGCTCTGGCTGAGGTGGTCTGTGCTGTTTCAATCAGGACTCCTGATGCATCACTTAGACTCTTAGGCAGTAGAGGTTTTGTGTCTTAGATAGCATGGGGATGCTGGCTCTATGCTGTCTGCTTGTCAGGCATGAATATTGCCTCTCTGGGTCTACTTTAAATCTTTTCTATTGTTTGAAAGTTAAATCTAGTGATCTGACTACAGGTTGAGCATCCCTAACTTGACAATCTGAAACTTTTTGAGCAGTGACACAGTACCACAAATGGTAAATTCTATGCTAAGAAATTTTGTTTCATGCACATAGTTATTAACAGTATTATATAAAATTATCTTTAGGCTGTGGTATCCAAAACAAATTTCATATTTAGACTTGGGATCTATCCCTAAGCTATCTCACATTTATGCAAATATCATTTGTATGCAAAAATCCTAGAACACTTCTGGTTCCAAGCATTTTGGAAAAGGGATACTCAGCCTGTACTAAATGTGCAGGTTTTAGTTTAATATAGGCTTATAACCAAGTCTTTTCATCCCAAGATTGGATTATAATTTGGTCTAAAAAGATGAAGAGAAGGAGGTGGTGAGGGGACAGGAAAAACAAGTGGGATTAGTGAGTTATAAGAGCTTTGAGTGGCCTTCCTCATAGTGTTATGATTCTGCAACATGATGTTAACTTTAACCAAGTGGAATTTTCATTTAGATGCAAACCCTTATTTAATGCCGAGGTTTATGTGTAACTTAAATAGTAACTGTAAAGCCGCATACATATTACAGATTTAGATCTCCATTAAACTATAGGATTTTTTCACTGTTTCAATGAGTTGGAAAATTAGGTTCTTTTTGAAAAATTTCATCAGCATTCTGTACCATGAACTCTTCATATAAATAAATCAAATGTAGTTGAAAACTTAAAAAGAGTCATAGAAACATTTGGTATCATGGTCTTCTGAAGTCTTAACCAGAAATGAGTTTTATAAATCAGTGACCATTGTTTCCTTTTCTAAAAACTTGATTTTACTTAATTTTAAATTATGACTCCAGTACTTAATAGGAATAAAAAATAGATAATATTTCAAAGGGCTAATAATTACATTTTTGCATGTAATGTAACATGACTGAGAAAACATTTAGTGCTGGTTAGCAGTTCATAAGAAATTTCACTTTCACAATGTGGAGACTCCTTGTGCTGTGTTAAAGGAAGTAAACTTTTTAGTTTGTACTGTGTTTTCTTTCTTATATTGGCAATGCAGACACACATCCTAAGACATCATTAACATGAGTGTACAGAAATATCTGGGCCATGTCAATTGGTTAGAAATTGCAGTGAATTATTTCATATGTTTTTAATCTCTAGCACCTATCAAATTGTATTGTAGTTTGGTCTCTACTATTACTGATTGAATATGTTGCTTTCAACCCCTAATGTGTTTATGTTTTGTCCTTAAGTGCAGGCCTTTTTTACCTTAAGGTTGGTATGAATCTAGGTAGATTTGTAATTATTGCATTCTATCCTAGACTACTAGTAGCAATTATTAACATTCTTAAAATGCCCCACAGCTGCTTGAAATGATAATAGTTTTTTCACTGTTAGTGGTCTTCAGTACTTAGATCTTTTAAAAGTTAAAATTTTATATTTTAGTGTTGAAAATTATTTCCATAAAGCCTATATGGAGCATGAATGATTCTTCAAACTTCAAATAGGTACTGTTTCTTTTCATCAGAGCAACCATATATGGCCTCTGTGTACATGTGATTATTACACAGAAACATGCTATATTTCAGATTCCACCATTGGCCAGTAGATTTTAATAATTGGGTTATGTTGATCACTGTAGAGGATAAAGACAAATGTGAGGAATGTAGTTGGAGTGTGAGCATAGCCACTCTTATGCAGAAAGAAAAGTAACACCAGAGGCTTCATGGCAGAATGTTAGAAAGATGGTGCTGCACATGAGAATGCATAGCTTGCACTGCAGCGGCCAAGGAAGGGTTCATCTGCAGTGAGCTGTGCCAGGGCAGTGGACGTTCCCAAGAGACTGAAGAAAATATCTGGAGATGATTTGCGTGAGATGAGGTTTATTAAGATGCTAATGGGACAGGTTAGGGTTAACTGAAGCTCCCTAGCAAGAAAGGATGTGTTCCATTGGTGGCAGGCTGGACAGGAAGTCTCCAGAAGTGTCCAGTGGTGGGTGAGCTGGTGGATACCGGTAATACAGAAAATCGCTAGAAGTACAGTCTTTGAAATGTCCCGGGGTGGTTGGCTGAACTGTAACATTTACACCCACCACAGTGCTCTGTTCCACAGCTTTGAGGAGGTGGATGTGGGGGTTGGGTGGGTGTGGTGGTTATAGATGAGGCTTGGAAACACAGTAACATCATTAGCTTGCTTTGCTCTGTGTGACCACATGACTTAGCAGACAGGCAGGAAGGCAGGTTTTGCAGATCTCTCTAGTTTGCTCTGTACCCTGTATCCTTTAGGTGATAGTTACCAGGGTGGCCTGGTCCCTCTCAGCTTACAGTATCCCCTGACTTGGCAAGAGTTTTGGGAAGACAAAAGGGATGTCTGAAGTACTGTATATGGTATTAAGTACAGCACTTTTTTTCAGCGATACTGAAAGCATCAGGACTTGAACGAGATTGAAAGATTGGTAGGCTGTGGATGGAAAAGTGACAGGTGAAGAATAAGTGAAAATTGCCAGGCAAAGGGCCAAGTCTGTCACATGAGAGTTTTCCCAAGGTTGATTACATAGTGAGAGTGCAGGGAATGTTTATTTCTCTGTTCATTCATTTATCCATTATGCTAATATTGTCAATTACTGAGCCCTTTTTTCACCGTTTAACATTTCAGAAAAAAATTTGGCTAGTAATCTATAGCATTTAACAGTTATTTACCAGTACTTTTCTCTTAGCAATGTATAAAATTAGTGTCTTAGAGTTGGTGATACATAGATTCTTCCGTTAAACTGAAAGGTATGCTTCGAGTTCCGTTGATTGCTAAAAAATTTTTCTCTCAAGATTTTAATTTTATTTCAGTTTTATATTTAAGTCAATTTTTGAGGATATTTTTATGAACTTTGTTTTTGTGACAGTTTTAGAAAAAGGGATGTAAACATTAAAAATATAAAGACATTTCAAAGAATTGTTTACTATTTTAGGTGACAATGTTTAATGGCCTGGTCTGAGTTCAGCTTCTTATACAGCAGGGTAATGAACTTGAGGCTTATTGGTAGTACCTGAAGAATAGCTGAATTTCATGGAAAGTCATCTTCTTCCTTGGAAAAGAAACTTGGTCATAAGTGACAAAGTACATAGACCTAATGCATTTTTTTCAATGTTTTACCAGCCATAGGAAAAAAAAAAATTCCAATCTTGGCTCTCAGTGCTCCAGGGATTGGATCCTACTTTCCAACCATATCTGAAAAGTGAAGGCTCACCTAATAGCATCAGGTAATTGGCTGCTGTGTGCATGTTGTCCATTTTTGCATAATGGAGAAAAGTGGTCAGAAAATTTCATTCTACCTTCCCCCACTTTTCTCAGTTCTCCCCAAACTAATTCTAAAAGGAAAGGATTAATTTTTATTTGATATGTCTGACTCCTTCCCCTACTACCCTCTCCTGCCTACATTCAGTTTTTGTGAGTAAAAATCTGAATCAAGGTTTTTTAGATAATTTTACCTTAGAAGGGCATCAGATTACTGGGGATTTTTTCCCCCAGTAGTAAACCCTCAAAGGAACTGGAGAAGTCACAGCCATGGTAAAGAACAAATATCATCTTTTTGGAGGGCCCTTTGAATAGCTCCTACCATTTTTGCACTGGAAGTTATATGTACTCCTTATTTGACAAATGTGTCTAAGATTTAATTTTTAATAAGATAGATTTTTAATGTGTGCTAGCTATTTGAATAGTTTGCTTACCTGGACATCCTTGTAGGTCATACAAGAGAGTCAGAATATGATAATATTCTTACAAGGGCAGTAATTCTTTCTTGGGTATTTCAGAAATGTGGTTAGAATCCTGCATTTTTTTCATTGCCTTAGTTATCTTATTGCGGAATCATAGCAATTATTTTATTCTATTTAGAATTTTTCCTCAGGTTCCTCATTACTTCCAGATAAAAAAAAGCCTGTGCCAGAAAGAAAATGACTTGCCTTGGGACATGTAAGTGGTTAGGTTCTAGCTATTGTTGGATTTATTGTCTAGGTAGGAAAAGATAGTAAACAAGTAAATAAAATATTAGTCATGTTTCAGAGAAGGAAAAGCAGCATGATAATTTAGTAAAGAATGACTGGATTTGATACATGAGGAGGAGCAGCAGATTCAGAATAATCCACATTAGTGTGTTTTTAGTAGCAACGTGCCTAGCAGATTGAATTCTGATCTTTTGAGCTTTCTAATTACTTTGCGAATAATAACGATAATGTAGCATCTTTTGTCAGCTAATGTAAGCTTTTTTAAATTGTATTTTCTTAAGACTATATTGCCTCTTTAAAAAAGTGCCGTGGAACTATGAAATGTGTAGGAAATAAATGACTGAATTTTTTAGTTTAGTGAATTTTAATAGCTCATTTGCCAAATACTGTGTGTGGCAATTTGAATTTCTATGCAGCCTTTTTTGGGGGGGCTGATAATATAAATTCTTCACTATTCCTTGTTATTACATATAGAAATACTTCTATTGTGATTTTAAATTGGCATTTTATAATAATTTTATTTAAATGACAGTATATATACTTACCTGTACTCATAGATAATGTACATCCAAAAGAAGTGGTTAGTTGCATTTACTTCTGAGAAATAAAATATAAATTCTCACCAATCTTCATTTCTCAAGTGAAGTGTTTACATTGTCGTTAAGACTGGATGGTATGCTGAGTGTGGTGGCAAATGCTATAATTCCAGCACTTTTGAAAGCTGAGGCAGGATGATTCCAAGTTGAAGCCCAGCTTAGACAAATTTACTGACTTAATGAAACCCTGTCTTAGAATAAAAGGGGCTATGAATGTAGCTTAGTGTGAAGACTCTGGGCTCAATCCCAGTATCTCAAAAAAAAAACAAGGAAAAGAAAACCATGGTGATATAATGCATGCAGTTACAATGTCCTGAAACTATACATGCATTAGTGGATGGAGGATGGGACCATGTTTTCTAACAAGGGCTTTTCGATGTGTGGGAGTGTCAGTGTTGCTCCGTTGATGTTTCTGAGTCAGTAAATATTGAGCAGTAATGAGAATGTTTTACATCCATATTGTCTTTAATACTCAAGGAATGGAACACTCTTAATATAACAAGTATAAGAAGACTGAATTTTTGCATTTTATTTTCTTTAAATTAAGCTTAAATTTATATAAAGAAATGTAGTGTCTCGTGTGAGGTCTCTGAAATAAAAGCTGTCTTCCCATTGCTCATCTTTCTTTTCACAGTGCTAAGAGGGTAATCCAGGCTCATACTTTAATCTTCCTAACCTGCATGAAATAGTCTTGTCTTTAATTTTCAGTACACATGGTTTTTGCTTGTTATATGATGAAGGTATTTCTTTTTCAGTCCTCATCATTATCTCTACTTTTAAATTTCTTGATTTCTTAGCAAACCTTTTACTTTTGATTTTTAAATCCCATGTATAGTGTCAAAATGATAATGTCTTTCAGTGTGTGTTCTGGCCTTTTTTTTTTTTTTCCTTTATTGGTATCTGTATGTTTCTCTCCTTTGTCACATACACCTTTCCCCACACAAGGAAAACTATACTGCTAATCTCTGTTAATTCATGTAAAAGAACAATTTGTGCTTTCATTGTTTTGATTGATCATTTTTTTGTGCCTAAATCCTTAACCTGAACGACTGTTTCTAAGCTAACAATATGCAATATATTAATTAGTATTAATTTCCTATTTATGTTTGAAATTCTGTATCATTTCTATCCTTTTTTCAAATAAAAAAAATTAAAAAAGAAAAGAAAAAGTGACGGAGGCCATGGTGTCGCACACCTGTAATCCAGCACTCTCGGAAGCTGAGGCAGGAGGATTGCAAGTTCAAGTCCAAACTGGGCAATCTAGAGACTTTGTGAGGAAACTCTGTCTCCTCAGAATCATCTCAGACTGAAAAAAAACTGAAGTGATTTTTTTTTTCTGTAAAGCATATTATGCAACAGAGATTTACTTAATATTTTACAAGGGACTGCTGTGTTATCAGGGAGCCAAGAGTTAATGTAATCATTGTAATAGTGTTTGCTACTGTAGACCAGGGCTATCTATGCATCAATCCTAAGGATTTAAGGTTCTTTGAAGACTACTTTTTAATTCTATTTTTGGGAGGCTTGGCTTCAGATCTTTCTCATTCCTTGACTATTGTGTATTGAATTATGTATTTGCATTTTCAGATGTCTTGTCTAACTAAGACTTTGACGCTGAGATTTTTGGTTAACTCTTATATAAGGTGGGTTGATTTTCATTTCATAAATACATAACGAGCACCAGCTTGATTCTAGCCATCTTTCTGGGTGCTGTAGCAGTGAGCATGGCTGACTAGCTTCCAGTTATTATCAGATTTATTGTCTGTCCATTTTGGAAAGTGGACAGTAAGCAAGGAAATAAAACATTATTAAACAACAATATTTTTTGAAGAAGATAATTTGGTGAAGAATTTAGTAGGCTTGGTAGTGGTGTGACACTTTAGATTTAGCAATTAGAGAAGAGATGGCAGCATTTCAGATCCAAACATCAAGGCAAGATCTTTTTGCTCCATCTGATAAGACGATGTGAGGAACTTCTTTTTCAAATCTTTGAGAAGTCTATCCCCTATTGAACCTTTAAAGTTTTGCTTCATGGAAAGCACATTTCTTGGGTCAGTTTTTGTCAACAGAGTTTGGAATTTTTTTCCCTCTTTGTCCTCCTCTCCTTGCATACTAATTTAAAAGAAACAAATACTCTCTATTCCCTTGATTCAGTCCCCAAATACCTGCCATTTTCAAAGCAAATACATGTTTCTCAACCTAACTTATCTTTCAGAGGTGAGCAGTAATTAACAGGCTTCCACCATGGAATTGTACAACGCTCATTTCATCTACTTATCTCTTGCTTGTTTTGCGTGCAGTGTTTAGTCCATTATATACCTCTTGTGTTCTGCAGAATGTTTTGAATTGAGATTGTATGTTCCTAACTTTTATAGGTATGCTTTTTACTATCAAGTAGCAACTTAATGCCATCACTGGTCTTGTGAAACTGTGAATTCCTGTGGTATAGGCTAGAAGTAGTGAACGAGAATTGGAGTTACTGTATAATGGTGATCACAGATAGCAATGTCTGTTTTTTTCTCTAAATTTGTTTCTACACAGTATCAGAAATTTTCTCCATTTGTGGCCAAAACTTTTCATTCTTCTAATACATAGATCAGAAACCAGGTAGCAACAGGAATTGAGGTGGCCTGACAGACCCTTTCTGACATTAAAAGTGGATCCATGTCTTACTGCACATATTTTGGGTACATATACCTTATTTTTTTCCTTGTACAAGTCCTCCTTAGAGCAGAACATTGGAACTGCATTGGACCCTGTAAACTGAGCTTGCTTAACCACAGAAATTTACCTCATATAATGGTCTCAAAATGATGAGAAAACATTCGATAGAGTTCTGTAGTCATTTCTGAGTTTTAAAACCATATAAGAATAGATTTATACTTTGTAACCCTATTAAAAAATTCCAGTCAAAATGCATTAGTATGCTTAACATTTGAAACATTTCTGATAGAATTAGATATCATGCCTACTATCATCATAGTTGCTTGATACATAAAATTCTGAAAATACCAGCCAATATTATTTCAAAAGTGAAAAATATGATGTACTACTGCTGAAAAGGATGACTTATTATTTGAAAATATGTTTATATACTGAACATACAAACAACTCAGTAAATTTCAGCATGTTTTCTTTTGTTCAAATAATACCTTACAATCCATTTATAATAGCAAGTAATGTGGGAAATAGCTTGAAATCAGCTAAATGGGTAAGACAACCTGAAATACTTATGTAAGATCTATGCAAAGACAAATATAATGTGATCTTGATCAATCCTAACAACGCGAATACGATACGTTGGTTCTAAAGTTTTATCTAATTTTTTGTTTTTAAGAGAATAATAAAATAAATGAGAATAGTAAGAAGAATTCTAAAGGAAAAAATACCAGTGTATTTGGTAGGGCAACTCCTTTTTCTTTCCAAATATTACTGAAACATGTGAAAGCCTCAGTTATTGAGCTAGTTCAATATTGACAGATCAATTAAACCAAATGGACATTTTGGTAAAACAAAACAAAAATACAAGTATGTGAGGACATTTAGTATATGTTTAAGTTTGGTTTACAAGATAATAGGGGGACAGGCATATTAATATCCAACTATGGGGATTATTGATTAATTTAGATAAAGATAAAGCTATATTCTGCTTCATTTTTATACAGGAATAAAATTGTGAATGAACCAAATATGCAAATGCAAAAAATGAAACTAAAGAAGTGAAGAAAACATAATGTTTTAAATGATCTCACAACTCATTTAAATATAACAATGAAATTTTCCAAAGCTCAAATAAAGCATCGATAAATTCGATTAGAACAAAGTTTCATAAAATCAGCTTAAATACTAAAAACCAAAAAATGATGGTGGGGTAGTAGGAGACATTTGCTGCATGCTTGACAAATTTCCTTAAAAATCCAAAGTCGACTTACAAATTAATAAGATAAACTTTATGAAATAAAAGCACAAGAAACATGCACACAGTTCATAAACATGTACAAGTGGCCAGGAAATGTGAAGTGATATCCAGTTTTTCTTAATGAGAAAGTTCAGATTAAATTAGACAATATTTTATACTTGTCAGACTGGCAGAGATTTTATGCTTATTTCTCAGTAATGGCAGGCAGGATGTGAGACAATCTCATACATCATTTGTGGCAGTTTGATAGTATTTTGAAAGAAACACCAATATTTGTCAAGTGTGAAATAGTTGTATTTTTAATGTAATAGGTCCACTTAAAGACTTTATCACAGCAGTTACAGTAAACATTCTTTACATAGGTTGTTGTGCATAATGGTAAAAATTCAGAAAGGGCCGATAACTGTATCAGGTGTTTGCTATGTTAAATCATGGTACCCCTATAGAGCAGAATACAATGTTAAATAAAATTTTGCAGATATTTGTTTTAATGTAAAATGATGTGCGGGATGATAAGCATAAGAAGGGTAGCATTAAATATGAACACTTAAGCAATGTTTTCAGATTAGAAATGTGAAGTTTATATCTGCATTAGAAATGTATTAGAAGCCTGGCGTGGTGGCTCACACCTGTAATCCCAGCACTTGGGAGGCTGAGACAGGTGGATCGTTGTGAGTTCGAGACCAGCCTGGGCTACAAAGTGAGCTCAAGGCCAGCCTGAACGGCGTAGTGAGACCCTGTCTCAAAAACATGGGCCGGGGATCTAGCTCAGCAGCCTGAGGGCCTTCCTGGCAAGCGCAAGGTCATGAGTTCAATCCCTGGTGCCGCAAAAAAAAAAAAAAAAAAATGTATTAGAAAGATATGTAGACTGATAACAAAAGTTATCCTCCCAAAATAACTTGTAACATGCCACTGACGGTGTGCACTTTTGGCCTTCTTCTGGAAAAACTTCTTTTTAATATCATTTGACTTGGGTCAAGGACAGAAAACTGTTTTATTTATTTATTTTTTTATTTTTTTGCGGCACCAGGGATTGAACTCACGACCTTGTGCTTGCCAGGCAGGCACTTAGACCTCTGAGCTAGATCCCCAGCCCTGGTGTTTTTGAGACAGGGTCTCACTATGCCATTCAGGCTGGCCTTGAGCTCACTTTGTAGCCCTGGCTGGTCTCGAACTCACAATGATCCGCCTGTCTCAGCCTCCCGAGTGCTGGGATTACAGGCGTGAGCCACCACGCCCAGCAAAACTGTTTATTTAATCTAAAGGCTAAGGACAGTTTTATTCTTAGATTTCTCTTCATCTCTGCTTCAGTATTTAGTTTCTGTGTTGCAACTGAGATACAGTTTATAGCTCAGTCAAAAAAAAGGAAATCTGTAGGTATAAAGAATATTTTTTTAACCTAGAGAGAGAAGGTATCAGGTCATACATACCTTTACAGCTTTTACATACTGCACTCTGTTTCTAGGAATTCTCTGTTTGATAGGTACCATTGCCTTTTTCCTGAACAGGTCAAACTACTACTTCTAAAGCCACAGAAAAGATTAGTGCTTGTGTGTTCTATTTAATCAAAAATTAATTAACTGATTAACAATACAATTCAGAGAAAGAACTCTCCTGTTGAGGAGTTGCACTTACCAGTAGAATTATTTCTCTCCAAATGGGATATCTCTGGATTCCTTAATTTTTCCTCTAAAAAGGGAGTAGAGTCTCTTGTCAACTGTGATTGGAAAATATCTAGAGTGGTACTTAGGTCTACATTCTTAATCGAACTGGATTTAGGGTGTATGGTCTAGATCCATTAAGTCATTTTAATGGAAGATTTGCTCTCAGAAGACTGTAGCTACTAAAAAGCATACCATTAAACACGTTATAAGCATTTAGTGTTACATCCTCAGTGATGGCTCAGCACATTAAATGGAAAATATTTCTCATTTTTAAAATCGAAGCTAGAGAAAGATTAATTCTTTTTTATGTTTTAGGAACTACCTTCTGTTGAAGAACTCACTATTATTTTGCCTGAAGATATTGAATTAAAACCTCTTGGGATGGTTTCAAGTATTATTGAACAATTAGGTATGTAAATAATTTCATTAACAACTTGTTGTGTCTAAGCATGCACTAAAAATCAAATCAAGGTCTTCATAACTAGTAATTACCTTTAAAATATGTAATAACACTTCATTTTACAGTAATTAAACTTATAGGAATAAACTTCAATTTTTATTTATGTGTAATACCATTTCTCTGTAAAAGAGTTTGTGTTTACTGTCATCTTGAGAATTTTCTTTATTAGTTTTGTATTGCTGTTATATCAGATAACCGCAGATTTAGTGACCTGCAGTATAGCAGAAATTTATTATCTTATTAATATGTAGACTACAAGTCTGATATGAGTCTTTGGGTCTTGGTGGGCTAAAGTCAAGGTCTTCAGCAGGTCTGAGCTCCTGTCTGTAGGCTCTTGGGGAGAATCTATTCCTTGCTCCTCTTGTAGCCTAGACCCTGCCCACATTTCTTGGCTCCTGGCTCCTTTCCTTCACTTTTAAAACCAGTAGTATGACATTTCTTTTGGACCTCTCCTTCATTGTGTCTCCTTCTGACAGCACTGGAAGATTTTCCACAGTAAGAACCCCTTAGTTAAGCAGTTTTTTCCATCACAGGGTTTTTAACCTTAGCCATCTGCAGTGTCTCCTTTTAAAATGTAACATATTCACATGTCACAGATGAGAGTGTAGATATTGTTGGAGGGGCCATTCTGTCTGCCATACTTGATTTTCTTTTATAAACACATAAATTAGCAAGTTTTAATTAATGACATAATATGGAGACAGCTGGTTATTTTAGGTTTCTTAGTGTTAGTTGTATGAGAGACCTTAACATTAATTTGGGTCCCATTAGTGCTCATAGCAAAATACAGCTGAGAATACAACTGAGAGTCATAGGATTTTTGGGTAGGGAAAAGGAGCTAAATTGTTCGTGAGCCCCCTTAGTTTACAGACCCTAAGAACACAGAAGAATTCAAGTCATTTATTCTATGATCAGTAATGAGTCATTGGTTGAAATAGGACTTTATCTTTTTACCTTTTCAAAATTTCCACATCAATATTACTAAAAAATTGATACCATAATTTTGTAATTTAGACTTTTTGTTAAAATTTAAAATGAAGTATCTTCCAAAAGTCCTGATTATTAAAATTGCATCATTTCCAAGTTATCACATTTCTTAATTTTTTAATTACTTATGCTATTTAATAATATGTGTAGACAAATCAAACAATTATGGCTTGAGTATATCAATTGAGTATTAGATTTGCTGTATACAGATAAATTGTAGGTCATAACACTGATATCCAAGGAAATAAATATCAATTATATGATACTTAGAGTAATGCTTTTTAAAGATACTATTATGACTAATATGTTGTAAAAGGCTAACAGTTCTAACCTGGGAGTAATAAAAAGTCAAAATCAGCACACATTACTATTATATACTGTTGTGTTTTGAAAGCATAAAATGTCTAACAACATTTTAACCAAATTATAAAAAAAAGAAAAATAATGGGCCGGGGATTTAGCTCAATGGCATAAGCGCCTGCCCTGGCAAGCGCGAGGTGGTGAGTTCGATCCCAGATACCGAGAAAAAAAAAAAAGAAAAATAAGTGCTAATACATTAAGCATAAATAATTTTGATTTCAAATAAGAATCTAAATATGAAAAGTGAGAATTTGGCATTATACTCTGTAGTTCTATATGCCATCCTATGTTTTTTTTTTGTTTTGCTTTAGCTTAGAAAACAAGAGGGTAATTAGACATTATCCATCAAGATAGAAGTTGAGAAATATCACGAAGTTCATGGTCTTGTCCTAGTGCAGTGATGGCAAACCTTTTAAAGCCTTCAGTGACACAAACACCCCACTGCGGCACGCATGCCATAGGTTCACCACCACGTCCCTAGTACGTACTGTCAGAGTATGAGTTTGACAGCCTTTAACAATTTTTACAATTTATGATACAGAATCTTAAGTTTATTTATACCCTACTCCCTGATAGTGGCTCCTGCCCAGAATCATCATCATAAGAGGTTGGGTTTGTAGAAAGAGATGCATAGTGTGATATGGAGAGCACCAGAACTCAAGAAAGGGCTCTGATGCTAACTCTGAAGTTTCCTGTGTGCTAATGCTGACATCTTGAGTCCTTTTTTTTAATCTTTCTATAAGATGAGAGTATTGGATTAGGTAACCTTTCATTTTCTGTAGTTTGACTTTTAAAGAAAAGAATTAGGGAGGAGTCATGATTACAAATGAATTTTTATTCCGTATTGTCATTATTAATCTTAACCTTATTCCAGAAGCAGATTTTATTCAAAAAATGTTGACCCATGATCTGTTACTTATATGTATCTTTAGAGCTAAGAAGCATTAACTGTAGAAACTAATTGGGATACAGAAAAATTCTTTGAATTAATTTTAATAATCTGAGTTAATATATGTATTTCATTCCCCAAGTGGACATGGTATTATCTGTTTAATGTAACAGTATTCTTGCTTGTTGCTAATTGTTCAAGAATTTGTGTGTCTGTGTGTCTGTCTGTCTGTCATTGCACTCATAGATGAGCACTTGTGACAGAGTTGGAGACTGTGCTAACCCAGAGGAAAATGCTTTTTAGCTTTTTAAGGAGGGAAATTAAATATCATGGTAAGAATTACTGTGAAGTCTGTCACTGCTGCTTCTCTGTTTAAAGGAAGATGTTTTATAAAGCATTAATTTAACTGCTTCATTTACGCATAAATAATCAGTATGTTATAGGAAAGAACTGTAGTGAGAAACAAGACTAACTTATAGAATGGGAATTTTGTTATTAAATGCGATGATACTATTGTTTGTAAACATTACTTCAGAAATATATATTGCTCCAATGTGATGACACTTTAAAGGGTGATTTGAATTTTATTTTATAGTTTAATATTTTTCTTGTTTTAATATTTTTCTTTATATTACTTGTAGCTTTTTGTATTAAAAATATTTATAATCCATTTCCCTGTGCTATTTGATAATTTTTTATTGAGGAGATATATTAATCTTCACCAAATTTTATTTTAAGTTATATTGGGATTAAGCTTAAATTCTCACTGTATTTCCATATAATGTTCTGATTAAATATTGAAATAACATTTGTTTCGTTAATTTTTCAGTAATAATTGAATCTATGAGTAACTTACCTCCAGTTAATGAGGAGACTGTAATTTTTAAAAGTGATCGACAAGCAGCAGGAAAGGTTTGTTAAAAAACTCAAATGCTACAAGTTATTCTATATTTTTAGTTGATGTTTCTGACTTTCTATTGGTCCTAAACAGAGTTGATTAATTTTATTAGACGAGCAATCCAGAGTTCTCAACTTTTAGCGCCTTCTTGATTTCCTTCAATACTTAGTGACTGTCTCTAAATTGGTTCAGTGTTGCTTGTTCATCTTTCCTGTAGAAGTCATTGTATACCTATGTAGAATTCTTTGCTAATGTTTACCGGTCACTTTGCTAGGCAGTAGGTCTACTTACAGAGTAAGACAGTTCTCTCCTGCCAGGCATTTGGAGCCGAGTAAAGATTTTCTGTGAGGAGTACTGTAGGTCTTAACCATTGTTGGTTTGTGAGCCCCTATTAGTAGTGGCTCTCAAACTTTTTAGACTTGGGTTCCTCAGTTGGAAGCTTGAAATGGAATCTTTGAAATGGGAAAAGATTTTGATGACAGGAGGGAAATGTCAATGTAAACATAAGCTGAGGACTTAGGAATATGGAACCACCATGTGGTTGGGTCCCTTTTAACATCTTCCTGGTGGAACAACCCTACACGTTGATCTTTAGTGTAGAAAACCACACACTACCAAGCAAGTAGGCAATCCTGAGCAATAGAGGATATAAACCGTCCTGAAATGAAGAACATAAGTACTAGCCAAGTGTTCATTTCATGGCAAATAGGATGGTTTTATTAACGTCTGTATTCCCCACTGTACGTTGCACAGTCTTGTGTTCCAGCTGATATAATTAATTTATGTTAAATCAGGAAAAAGCAAATATGTTACACTGTATTACTGGGTCATCTCACCTAACTTTTCCTTTTCTCCACTTTTTCCTACTGCTGCACCACTAGTATGATTCATGAGCAGGATATTTTTCTTTTTTTGAGACAGAATCTCAGCCTCTATAGTTTAGGCTGGCCTTGAACTCATTATGTAGCCCAGGCTGGTCTCGAACTCAAGGCAATCCTCTTGCCTCAGCCTCCCCAGTGCTGATTTCATGTGTACACCATCACACCTAGCTTTGTAGTATGATTTAGAAACAGGTCAAGTTTTTATCAGTCCTATTACTTTTACCATCTCCATATGTTTTGTAGGTTGATAGGCCAATTTAACAAAGCAGTGGGTCACTCTGTTACAAAGCAGTTGATACCAAAATTCACTGGAGTCAAGAAATATTTTTTTTGCAATTTTTTGCAGAAGATCATGAAGGGAAAGATTTGTAGTGTCTAAAGGATGGTCCTGTATTTTTTTTTCCTTTCAGTTACTTAGGCTTAGTATCTTTATTACACATGTAGGTCTCAACTCTTGATTAACAGAGAGTTCTATAATGTACACACTCAGTATTTACTGCTGTTGCCTTTTTAAGGGGTTAAAAGATACAGTAGTGGCTTAATCTTAGCAAGGGTTGAGAGAAAAGGAAAGGGACATGAGTACGTGATTATGCTGTGAGTAGCTCCTTTCTTAAGCCAATCTTCTGTCCTGTGGCAACGAAATATGTCTTGTTCTCAAGAAAGTAGTAACAGAGAAGTGACACAGAAAACATAGTTGCTGATATTCTGAATCTGAAAACCTGATTTTTTTTTCTTAATTTTTGCTTGTGTTTTTCATGACTGTTGCCTTCTAAAAGCTTAGTTTTAATTTCAAAATACCCAAAACTTTGCTAATTGAAACCTCTAAACTGACATTTTAATATTCCTCAATGTGCTGTATTTGAAATTTTCAGACCTGTAATTATAATTAGCTCCTCTGTCATTTGTGTTTGAAAGGAGCCAGGTAAATACGTAAGATTTAGCTATATGGCATAATCATCAATAGAGATGAATATTGTATCACGTAAGAGCGCTTAGTAAATTCAAGTATTTAAAAAATACATGATTATAAATCTTAAGCACGTTGAAATAATTCCTCAGATTGGGAAAGGGGTAGGTTTAAAGAATATCTATACAACCAACCATTGATAGGAATATGAAATTGAAGCTCTTTAATAATTTAGATCATAAGCATATCTAATTGAGACACTAGTTTTACCTCCACAGTAGTGAAGTGTTGTACATCCTTTTTTCTCTGTTCTTCACTGTCAACAAAAATATTGAACTGCAGTTATACGAAATAAAATATGAAAATGGACTGGGATGTATCTTAGTGCAAATGCCCTGGGTTTGATTCTTAGTAACACAAAAGGTGTTGCCAGTGTGGGAGGTTAAAAATAAATCTATTCCCCTAATGTTGACAAAATCGTCTTCTTTTAGCAATTATCAGTGGTATTTTTTAAATATTGCTAACTTTCAAATCATTGTTTTATATGTTAAAAGAAGTCTTTATATTTTTCCTATTTTACAGATATTTGAGATATTTGGACCTGTCGCACACCCATTTTATGTGTTGCGGTTTAATTCTTCAGATCACATTGAAAGTAAAGGTATTAAAATAAAGGAGACTATGTATTTTGCTCCATCAATGAAAGATTTTACCCAGTATGTTTTCACAGAAAAACTTAAACAGTAAGTACTTTATTGACATATGAGATCTTTGCCTGACATTTTATATTGTCAGGGTAATTTTCATTGATGGTACTTTCTTTTAGTTAAATGGTCTGTCTTCCAGAGACTTCGTTTGTCTTACTGCTGACAACTCTGAAAGCTATAAATTGTTATCAGATTTTAGAGGTAGAAAACATTTATATTATTTTCCCAAAGTGACATGATAGTACATTTTTTGAGTTTTAGCTTATTGTTTTTTCCATATGTACTTAAGTTTTGTAAACAGACTACTTCATTACCAGTAAAAGATTCTTTTCTATTTTTAAATAAAATTCTCTGTACACTACATTCATGAGATTAGTCAATGAAACATTATAATTTTCAAGGGAAAAAAATTAGTAAATTTTAGGTTGCATATAAATTGTAAATTTACAGAAACAGCAAGTGAAATGTGTCCCTATAAAGTTGTGTATAATGCAAGATAAATTGATTTGTCCAGTAATTGAGTGCTTCTTTTTGGCTGTGAATATGCCGATGCCTCACATGTGACTAGTAATATTTCTGGATATTTCTGTTCCACCTGCTGTATAGTTTCAGGTGTTGGTTTTATTGCCAAATGTTAGCTGTAGAGCCACCTTTATCAGTGGATGTTGTTATAATTATATGATTTCTTATTTAAACATGGTAAGTGAATTCAAGTAGAATGGAGTTTTCTGTACAAATAACTTGAATGCTTTGGGATGATGTAATGAACTACAATTTCCATATTAAATCCAGTCTCTAAATTTTGTTTTTGTGTTTGGTATTGGGGGTCTAACTCATGACCTCTACTTGCCAGGCAGGTGCTTGTGCCACTGAGCTAAATCCCCAGCCCTCCAATCTCTAAGTTTAATTTATTATTTCAGGAATGAAAGTTTGGATCTTGATAGTGGAGTAAATTCATGTTTAGAAACCACATAATTTTTGAAGGGAATATTGTACCAAAATTATTTAAGCTCTGTAAGATTTTTCTTAGTAACTGCAGATAAGAATACACATGAAAGTCACAAAGATTTTAAAATGTTTTAGAATGTTGCCTTAAATAACATTTCATTCTGCTTTGAATTTTAAGATGTTGCTGTGGATATGCCATATATTTAGCTTTAACAAAATAGCTTAAAACAGGTAACTGAAAAGTTTTCTGAAAATATTTATTAAATACATTTTAGATAGTAGGAATAGTCTTTTCTTGATTTGAACTTCACATGGAGAGAAGTAAACATAAAGCAAAGGCCTGGAGAGTTAGACCATCCTCCCGAGGCACCACCTGACCGTGCATTTTGGGATCTGTTACGGGAACTTGGCACAAGTATTCCCCATTTAACGACCTGCCAGTTTAAAAACTGTTGGGACTTACAACCCATATTTTCCCTTTTATGTACAGTTCTGTATGTCTTGTTTATATAGCCTCGGTGTCATTTTTGGTACACTTTGTTTATACAGTACTGTAATTTTTGTTGACTGTACGGTACTGTAGTTTTATGTTTTATTATATGTTACAGTACTGCATGAAAGAGATGCAAATAAAAGCAAAGTCATCAAGTTGACGTTTCCTTTCATATTTCTTTGTTTTGAATATTGTAACGTACCTAGAATATACAATTCCTCAGTTAGTGACCAAATCATTTAACAACACACTCGTGGGAGCTTCGGTAGTTAAAGGAGGAATTTCTCTGTACTGTGTAATACTTTGTCTTTGAGGTGGAACAGTGCAACTCTGTTTGAGCTCACCACCCAATTAAGGCTCTTTTAATCTCAGCTTTGCATATACTGTACATACTGTTTTGTTAAAAGTGCTTTATGGAATTTTACTTGATCTTTAGTAGATTGTGACTTTTTAGGGCAGATGAACTAGTAATTAATTTGCCTAGTATGTTTTTAAACTCCAGAACCTCATATGTAGTTGATGTTGAACGAACATTTATTTGTTGAACTAAGTTTTACGTAAACTTCAGGTATCAGGAAATAAAATTTAGGAGAACTGCCAAAGCACTTCTGTCCGCATACTGCATGCAGCCTTGGATTCACATCTTCATTCCCTAATCCCGGTACTTACATGTGCCCATGGACTTACCGCATCACTTACAATAAGGTAAAGGACACACAAATGGTCCGTTACCTTTTGCTAGAGGTAAAGAGCACGTATACTGTTATTTTTTTGTTCATATGTATTGCAAAATATAAGTTTGAACTCCTGTCTTATACTTTACTATTTTTCATGCTTTTCTAAGCACTTAACAGAGTCTTATCAATAAACCCTTCTTAGAGGCCAGGTGTGGTGGTGCATGCCTGTAATTCCAGCACTCGGGGAGCCTGAGGAGAGAGAACCCCTGTGAGTTTCAGGCTAGCCTGAACTACATAGCAAGACCCTGTCTCAAAAAATAAATAAACCCTTTTTTGACTTACTTGTTTATAGGGATAGAGGGTCAGATGCGTCATGGAAGAATGATCAGGAACCACCACCAGATGTAAGTATAAATGTTTATACTCGGTATTTTACCAAGTAAGACATTTTAATGATTTTTAATAATTATCAGCATAGTACCTACCTTGTGATTTTCTGTTTTTAATCTACTTTGTTAATAATCCACCCTGTTAATAAAGGTAGAGAATCATTATTTAAAATATTTTACTTAGTTTAGTAAATTAATCATGGAAAATGAAGAGATTTACTAAGATGCTTTTGGTAAGTTGCCCTTCTTTAGGAGCTAGGAAATCATTAGGAGCTATTTACCTTCCTTTATTTTACAATATAATCGCCTTCTTTAAAAATGATCACTTGGTTTTCTTTTTGTATCTGTGTTAGCAAGATGATAGTTTTATCTTCCAGGGTAGATTGATAATCTAGTCTTTCTAGAGGTGTGAAGTTAATTTGGGAATAATATATAAATGAGTGAACTGTGTACTAATTGGTTAATCATGGAAATTTTTTAGCAGATTCTTAGTTCTCAGTTCTGCAAAAAATTGTTTCAGTACAGTTTTATAGTTTTTTAGTATTTGCAGATACAACTTTGATTATTTAGATGTTCTCAGGCAATGCCAAAGATCATAGTCTGTGTTAATTTTTAATTTTGCTGTAGCATAAATCAGGTTTATTCCACCCTTACAGGTCTGTTTTACACAGGTCTGAGTCACTTAATCAGTGAGCGATCCTAGTTTAGTATCTCTGGTACATTGAAAGTGTTTTCTACTTAGCATGATGTGTACATGTGATTCCTATTATTGCCCTTTGTATTCACTTAACATTCTGTATTATTGCTGTTTATATTCACTTAACATTCTGTTTAGAGTATTTTATTACTGAATTTGTATGTTTTAAAGGTTTTTGAACATTCACATAGATCTTAAAATATATCTCTTGTGATGTTGAGATACTCTTCATATGTCCCTGTTGTTTCAGACTTAAGCATTAAAGTTATTAATTATAATACTATTAATTTTTATGGACTTCAATGATTAGATTAGGTACAGAATTAAATCCTCATGCTTCATTGTTTTTCAGATGGCAGAATGAATCATGAAGTATGTTTTAATTTTGTAATAGGTATTATCATTTTGTAGTCCAGAATTGCTACCTGATATTAATCATAAATTAAAATTTGTTAGGTGTAATCTAAAAATAAAAAACAAAAAATTATGTGCATTGAAAGTAGGAAGCTTACATTTAAAAGAAAATTGTAGAGATTGTGTGCTGTGAAAATGTTGGGCATGCTTAAAATTTACTGGAGCCTAACTGTTCTCAATTAAAACTTCTTGATTTTTCTTGTTCTTGAGATGGTACACAGTGATTTAAAATGGTATAATAATCTGTGAGGAGCATCTGAGCTGGAGATCGACCACACATTTGGGACTGAAGCCAGGCCACCCCTGAGAGCATGGGATGCCAGGGGCGAACCATGTGAACAAGTGGTTGGGACTAGAGCAAAGCCAGTCCATGACACGGGCTGCAGAGACAGACCATGTAAACAGGTTGATCTCTAGCTTATTTGCATATCAGCAAGTGTCTGGCCTTGGTGTTCCTCCCTGTTAACTACTGCACAGATAGCTCTGAAAATGTTTGCATTTCCATGTTCTCAGCAAAACAGAGACCTTTTACTTTAGACCCCTTCCCATACTTCCCCCTTTTTACTTGGTGTAAGTAGAGATGCTGGGACCAGGATGGCATCACTGCTTCTCCATCAGAGAGGTTGCGTCCCCCTCAGTCCCAGCTTTCCTTTTATTATGTGTCTTGTCTTGTCTTAATCTCCCATCACCCCCTCTAAGGACCTTGCAGGCGGTGCAGGCCATGGCAGTAATCTTTATTAACTTTCACTTTCTCTGATTACTTTCAATTTGCCTTACAAACCTCTTTTCACTTTTGTACCTACCATGCTCCTTCACGCATCTGCATCTGCACATGTTGTTCCCATTCACTGAAGATTTCCCCTCCCTTATTTCCATTCATCATTAGAATTGGGTTATCCATACCAAGATATATTCCCTTTCTTTTTTTTTTTTGTTTGTTTCTTTATCAAGCCCCATGCTCCTGTATCACTAAGTCGTAGTACTTGTTCATTATATCGTTGGTTTATCTATTTTTCCATTTGACTGACTAAAGAAAATGTCTTCTACTGAAGACAAAAGAAAATTCAAAAGAAAATGTCTTCTACTGATTTCTATATTTTCTGGTGTCCATCAGATAGCACATTTAAAATCTTAGTACTTTAATAGTAAAAAATGAGGCACTTGACAGCACTAAAATTAGTTGATGTTTAAAAATTTGATTATAGATTCTGAGGTATGTGGACTGCTAGCTTATGGAGGATTTGATCTAGAGTATATTTCATGAAGGCCATGCTGAAAATTCCATACACAGACTTTTATGTTTATTGTAAAATGTATACATTGCCTGCATGGTCTTTTTATATGAAACGTTATCTCTTTTCCAGTGTTATGAAAAAATAAAATATGTGAAATACAAGAAATCATGCCAGTCATAGATAGTTTGTGAATCTTTGTTTTCTGGTGAGCTGTAACAGTGAAGCCCAATTCTTAGTTACAGTGGATTTTGTATTTCTAATTTAATGTGAAGTCCTCATAAAACTTGGGCCTTATATCTGCTTATGAAAGCCCTTTTCCTCAGCCAGACTAAATAGCATCCCTGTGATTTTTATACTGTTACTTTGCCTTTATTTGTAGGCTTTATTATGTGTTTGAAATTAAATTTTAAGAGGAATTAATACTGTATACCTGTGGCGAATTATTCCTGTAAAGAGTTTTGGCTGGCATATGATGGGTTTGTGTATGTTTTTGAGTGAATGAGTCATAGAACAGGATTTTTTATTTTATATTGAATCCAGTGGTGTATGAAATATGCTTAACCTTGACTGCTTCCTTTGGCAGCTGGTGTTAATGGTAATTCTGGAGGTCAGACTTCTAACCAGGAATACCTATAGCTGAAGATTGTTAAATACTGGCATTTTGCTACTGATTTGAAACTTTCTATGAATTAAGAGAATACCAAGCCTTGACTGCTCAGTTTGATTGATGACTTGTGTTAATGAAGATTCACTAGACATTTATCCAAAAACTCCACTATTTTAACATATATGAGGTGTGAGTTTTCTAATTAGAAAAATTTTATTGGCGTGAAAGACACATTGCCATTAATCCCTTCAAAATATTCCCCTTCACTTTGAACATTGCCACTTTGCAAAGCAGTTCTGGAAGACCTTTTTCGTAATTGTCTTCATTTGTGCGGTCATGGCTTCTCTCCTGAATAGACTGAGAACATTTGCCTTTTCTGATCATTTTAACTTTGAGGAAGAGCCACAATCACATGGTGGCAGAGTGAGTGAATGAAGTAGATGAGGACCCACCGCAAGGTTTTTTTATTAACCGTGTTATACGGCATGCTCCAGCAGCATTCACCTTATATTTGATCACACCTCATAAAAATAAAAAAGAAGGCTGAGAGTATCAACAATGGGATAAGTATGTTCAAAGCAAGGGGGAATATATGGAGGGGGTTAGTGGTAATATGCCTTAAGAAGTTTTTTATTTAAATGTGCTCTGTTAATCACACCTCATATAATTAATTCACTTATTAGTAGGTAATAGTAGTGAAACAGGCAACTTGTTTTCATGTCAATTGGTAAATAATATTCTCACCCCAGAGTATGTACTGTTGAATTGCAAATCCATGTAATAAAAATTGTATACTTTTATCTGCAAGGCATTAGATTTTAGTGATGATGAAAAAGAAAAAGAAGCCAAACAGAGGAAAAAATCTCAGATTCAAGGTCGGAAGAAACTAAAATCTGAATTTAATGAGTCAGGTGAGTGAATGCACTATGTAGTTATCCTTTGTCTTCATTTCTATGTAACTATATCAGTATTAAAACTGAAGGGAACATCTGGGGTGCTTTTGTTTATCTTCTCACATCCAGCTAGCATTTGAGGTGTTAACATAGCATGGGATTTGGTAGGGGAGAATCACAAAGAACAGGCAGTGGTAGTTTTATGAGACTAAGGATATAAAAATATGTCTTCCAGGAATAGCAAAAAGCAAAGCCTTGTTCAGGTTATTTGTGCTTATCAGCACTTTTTCTCTTCTGTTAAGGAAGCCCAGTTTATCACCTGTCCTTTGATGAATTCTAATAACTTTCTGCATACCCATAGACCCTAAAGATGTTCTGTTTTATCTTTTTCCACTGAAGTTTTGTAAGCTTTTGTTTTACGTGATCCGTTTTAAGTTAAATTTTGAATAGGATGAGAGATTTTGATCAATGGTCACTCTTTTGCATGTAAATGTCAAATTATTTCTGCACCATTTATGTAAAAAGGTATGGTTCCTAAAATGAATTGCTTTAGAACCTTTGTCAGAAGTCAGTTTTGCTGTGTTTGTATTCACCTATTTCTGTATTCTGCATTTTTTTCATTGATATATGTGACAGTACAACACTGTTGATTATTGTAGTTATATAGCAAGTCTTGAAATTGGGGAGAAGGATAACTGGTACCTTATTCCCTTTTTTTTCAGAATTATTTTAGCTATTCTAGTTCATTTGCCTTCCCCATATAAATTTCACAATTACCTTCTCTGTGTCAGCTAAAAGTTTTTCTAGGACTTTTATGGGAGTTTCAGTAGGTCTGTGTCGGTGAGTAGTGGCATCTCATTGTTTTAATTTACATTTCCCTGATGGCGTGACACAGAACAACTTTTCATGTGCTTGCTCACCATCAGTGTATCATCTTTGCTAAGAGCCCAAATTCTTTGATGCGTCTTTAATCAGATTTTTTTCTTATCGTTTAGTTTTAAGGGGTCTTTGTGTATTTTTACAATAGCTTTTTATGTCTTTGTGAATATTTTCTCCCAGGCAATGGCTTTTGTTTTCATTGTCTTGACAATACCTTTCACTGAACAAAAGCTTTTAATTTTAATGAAACCTCAATTTATCAATTCTCATTTTAATAATATGTCTTTGCTGTCCTGTCTTTATAAAGTTACCAGGAACACAAGGTCATCTACCTTTTTCCCTATATCATTTTGAAGAGTTTTATAGTTTTGCATTTTATATTTAGGTTTGTGATACATTTGGAGTTCTTATAAAGGGGGTAAGGTTTGAGTCTAGATTCTTTTTTGCATATAGAGCTCCAGTTGTTCCAGCACCAATTGTTGAGAAACTGCCTTTGCCTCATTACATTACCTTTCCTCCTTGGTCAGAGATCTACTGATTATATTTCTAGGGTTCTGGTTCTGGACTTGCTGTCCTGTCCTGTTGATCTGTTTGTTTGCTTTTTGGGTTTTTTTTGTTTTGTTTTGTTTTTGTTTTTTTCCTTTTTGTTTACCAGTATTTCACTATCATTACCATAGGTTTGTGGAAGACTTAAAATCAAGTACTGTCAGGCTGCCAGCATTGTTCTTTGGTATTACTCAATTGAGTTTTTAATTTTGATTATTATATTGTTCAGTCCTAAAATTTTTATTTGTTAATCTTGTTTTTTTACCTTAGACTTTGTAATTTTCATTTTGTAGAATGTTCATAATTTCTTGTTGAAGTATTTTTATAGCATTTTTTTTTAGTTAATTCTAACATCTTTCTGTTGCCTTGGCTGATTTTCCTTTTTCATTGAGTTTGAAATCATACTATTTTCTTTATAGTGAGTCACTTTTTGTTGAAATCTGGATATATTGTGTATTATAAGACCTTACAGTTTATGTAAATCTGCTTAGGTTAGGTTGGTTTTTCAAATACTGTATTGTTTTGACAGGGAGATGGACAGAGTAGGCTGAAGTCCAGTTTTCCGCTTACTGATACTGCAGGGCTGCCCTATTACTGCTGCGGAAGGATAGGAGTCATGACTTCCCACTGGCTCAGGCAGGAGTTGCTGGCCACTGCCCTCTGACACCAGCAGAGCACGGCCTCTTTACCACGGAGCAGTGGTGAAGGGCGTGGTCTCTGCTGACACCACCCTAGTGCGCATGGGGAGGAGCTATGCAGCTGTTGGTAAAGTACAGGCTCAGGTTTCCACGTGCTCCTCACTGCTCTCGCTGGCGCGTGACTCTCCCTGCCCAGGAGTGCTGGGTGCCTCATCCAGGCTGCTGCCAGTGCAAGTCCAGGCTCTCAGCCTGGAGAGGGCGAGTAGTGATGATGGCGCTGCAGTTTTTTCTGTGGTATTTGGCTGAAGTTATTTCCTAACATGTTTTCTATCTTGCTAAGCTTCTTCCTGATCTTTGCCTTTTCAGTTTGTTTTAGACTGCTTTATATTGGTCATTAAAGAAAAGGCATTAGTAAAATTTCTAACATTGCTTTTTGATATAGTGCACTTAATTTTAATTTTACTGTGATGTATTTTTTCCCCCTCTCAAAGGTGAGGATTTTGCTGAAGTACATCAGAATTGGAATGCTCATAGCTCTTCTTCAGAGCATTCGAAAGGATATCACAGCAGAGAATTCTCCCGAGGATTTTCCAGGGGCAGATACCCTCGACCTGTCCACAGCAGGCCTCCACCTCAGCAGTTCTATAACTCAGAACACGTGGTGTCTCAGGAGACGTCAGGATTTCCACCACAGCGACAAGACAGTCCTATGATGCCACAGTATCCCTTTCCTCCGCCAATGTTCGACATGCATAACTTTTCGCTCCCGCCGCCGCC